>JASANG010004104.1:0-17041 GCA_030248215.1 Enoplolaimus lenunculus
AAGCATGTAGCCAAGTATTTCAAATGGTCTACTTTGCGTAATTGCGTTTGTTTATTTTTTCAGAGTCCATCTGAACTGAGCCCAGAAACGTTTAATGCTGACAGCCCGCATTCAACTTCATATACGCCGCCACCGTCCGAAGTAAGTTTACAATACATCAAACAGAGTGACGTGAAAATAAGTTGAGAGGCTTCTGCAGCTCAGTCGTTAAAATGGCCGGCTATCAATAATTCAAAGGTGTGAAACTCGCCGTATTTGAGCAAATATTTCATCGAGGGCCTATGTTTTTTCGGTGAGGGATTAATGGTGACACTAGATGTGTTTTAGCGCATAGCTGAGACTCTGCGATAGCCGTGGTTCAACCTGACTGTATCCTTGTTTCATCATAAGCTGGCTAACGATAAAGTATTGTTTACAGTGTTGCTGAACATTAAACAATAACCGCGTTGGCGTATTACGTTTATACCAGTTTGATTTACAATTAAATTTGCTGATACGCAAAGGTTTGCTGGCAAATTTGACACATGTTAACATTCTTTGCACAAACTAATGTGCGGTGACGTCATGCGTTTACGGACAATCTCAAAAACTATATTAACACCATCCTTGGTCAGATTGATTTACGGATATTATTTCAGCTCGATGATCAAGAAGAAATAATTATCGAAGATATACTAAACTATGAAGCGGATCAGCAACTTCAGTTGCAGCAACAACAACAACAACAGCAAATGCAACAACATCAACAGTTTCCGGCGACTAATGTGCCGCAAGCAGAACGACAGTTGCAACATGTAAGTATATAAATGTCAGTACTGCTGTTTAAGTAAGACTCAAACTTAAATTTTTGTTGTTTAATCAGCCGTTTTTCGTTTTCTTTAGCTAGTTTTCTCAAGTGCCACAAAAATCTACGTTAGATAGTTTACAATCATGTGAAGAATTTGCAAATTAAAGCTTAGTGGCGAAAATGTGCTACCTTGCAGTAAAATACTTCAGGCGTTAGGTTTGATTTTCATTCTGATGATTCAGAATTTGCCTCTAAACCGTTGTTCTTTCGTCTTCGAATGCTGGAACACGAATTGAGTTCATACACAAATTCCGAGAGAAAAAGAATTCCATTGGAACACTTGTGAATGTCTATTTTCCTATGTCATTAGCTTAGCACGATTAGAGCAGCGGATTTGAAGCAGCTAATTAATGCTTTTGCGTCGAGGATTCGAGCTCCACACCTTGAATAATGAGCAGCTGTATAATTGTGTATTTTTCATTAGCATAAAGAGAATGTATATTTAGCAAGAACACCATGACAGTCAAGCTGTGAGCGGTGGTATGATGCTAGAGTCAATGGAGGAGAATGTAGCTGCAGGCAGCTACGCACCTGTCCATGGAGCGCCTGATATGGAAGTGTTATCACCAGAAACACGCGCTGCGTTGTTTTCAACGCCACAAATCTCTAATTCTGCACCGTCTTCTACACTGAATGTGGATCAAGTTGTACGGTGAGTTAGAAAAGTTCGGTTTTTACCATATTAGGTGCCAAAGTTAGGCCGAAGACATACCATCAGGTTAATATTTAAAAATCACAAAAATTTGTCACTGTTAACATGAAGTTTTGACGTTTTTGGTCTAAACCTGTGTAGTTGTTAATTGTGTTTTAGAACCGCGGTATTGCGAAAGTGTATTCACTGATGAGCAATTTTATATCTAGTATATATTCTTTGTATGGATATAATTTAAATTTCAGTAGCTTTGAACTGTGATGTAAACATATTATTCGAGATTTGCTGAAGGAATCATCTGGGGTTTGGAGCAGGTGTCATTTTTGGTTCTTCGGTCCACAAATTAGTTTAATATAAAATAGAAGGAAATGGTCTTCTTGCTCAATTCGATTTAAGTTTTATCTGTACCTTAGTGGAGTGTTAGCTTAAAAGTTTCTATAAATATTTTCTCGTCTGTTTTAAAATTCTTAACTGACGATTGGGTTTTTTACAATTTGAGGATATAGGCCCAAGTATTGCCTTTTTTATTAAGTTCGTATGAGTTCTAATTTATTTTGTTGAAGTGAGGGCAGTGTTGACACACCGAACGAAGGTTTGCGCGACCGACGAAAGAAAGATGTACACAATCAAATTGAACGCAAACGTCGATATTATATTAACGATTGTATAAAAGAACTCGGGACACTGTTGCCAAAATCAGAGTAAGTCATCTGAAATGGTAGATATTTGTGGCCTGCTGGACCCTTTGTTATTAGTTTAAACCTTTTCCAACCGAATTTACCGAATTTAAAGAAGGTCTTTTTAAAGTAAAGGTTAATGTCTAACCGGTCAAGAGCATCGCATTAATTTGACATTTTTCTAAAAAATTTTCATTGGTTATTTAAAAAATTTTCCGAGGTTGTCAAAATTGTGTCAGTTCGTAGTTTCAACCACATAAAGCGCATGGCCTCAATCTCAGTTTCAACTTTTCTATTGAGAATCCCATCACAGTGGTATTAGTCAGGCGTGCCTGATTCACTGATCATCTACTGCTAGACACAATCGCCTTGTCTGTCAGTGGGTCGAAACCGTACTAAATACTCGGCGTCGCATGATTTTACATTATTAGGTGAAATACGCCATTTAGCTTCTGATTTCATATTAATTAGTTATGTTTGTTGCACTGAGTATCTTTTATGCAATGTATCTTTCGCTTTAGAGACACAAAATGGAACAAAGGTACAATTTTAAAAGCGTCAGTAGATTATATTCGAAAGCTTCAACATGACTCTCAACGAAATCGACAGTATATTTCAGTGAGTTTGAATTAGTGGTTTAATGTTTTATTAGATCGTTTCAGTTCATCGCACCACCAATTCGGTAAGTAGATAGTGCTTTATCGCATCGGTAGATATTGAGTTCATTAAAACCAAATACATAATCAAAATTAGTATTGAATCATGTTTCATTGATCAAGCAATTAACAGTTGCTATTTGCGAGAAACCTTTGCAAAGGATGCGTTTTAAAAACAGAGTGAGTTAAACCGTCTTCACTGGACGCGCGATAATCTTTTAATCTGTCACATCAGAATTTTGTGGCATGCTTTCTGGGTAACATTAGTCTAGGGTACTCATCTGTAACATAAGTCACATTTCAATGTACAGTCGCTATGTTTAGCCGATTTGCGGAAAACCATACAACGAATTTTGGCTTCCATCGCAGATGCATTGCGCGTGGGAGAAATAGGATGTGAAACAGACGATCTGTCGCTGCTATTAAGGTTTAATTAATTTTGGCCAAATTATATTTGAAATTTTGGTTTCCGCAATAGGAGGCGTAAATGTATGCACCATAATAAGGTTTCGTTTTATTTCTGTATTGAATCAGCTAAATATTGATTTTCAAAAATCTGTTTTAGCAACTAGTCAATGTAATGAAGGCAAACAATTTAACGGTCCCGGCTCTGCCGTCAACATCATCGTTAAGTGCTGGTGCCGCAAAAACCAGTGAAGTAGACGCAACCATGTCAAATAGTGCAACCGGGGATGTATCAATTCTTCCATCATATAGCGTCAAAACGGAACCAATAGAACCCATGGATAGGGAACATCAGCAGCAACATCGACAACCAGAAAAGCGTAGCATTCGTCGTACGGGATCTCCGCAACCGCAAGATCCACATCACTATCCTCAGCGGCAACAACAACAACAGCAGCAGCAACAACAGCAGCAGCAACAACAACAACCAGAACAAGAAAAACAGCAACGATTTTTATCTAGTGGCGGCCAGCGGATAGGTCAACAGATGGTTTCGGGCGAACACCAACAACACAAACAACCACAGCAACGTAGTGTTGTGCCGCTTACACCGTCACGCATGTCAGTGGTAGAAAACAAAGGCGATGGACAGATGCAGCATCCACAAGGGCAACAGCAACAACATGGGTTACCACAATCACAGTACTTTTTCCGTGCCACTGCAGCAGGCGATATACAACACGGCCAACACGGCACAGCGCCGGTTTCTGCACCAGCAACAATAGTGTATACAGATTTATCAAACGCGACACGTGCTAAGAATGTTCAACAACAAGCGCAACATCCTAATCATCAGCAACAACAACATAATCGGTTTTTATCACAACAACAACAACAACAACAAAATCAAGATCACTTGGCAGTTAAACACGGAGGTACTACGACGATTGTTAACGTTGCTGTTGATGGTGTTGCAATGCAGTTGCAACAACAAAAACAGCAGCAGCAACAACAACAACAACAACAACAACCACAACAACAACAACATAATATGAGTATATACACGGAATCGAGTGGCATGCAGTACGGGCAACAGCAGTGCGATCACGTTCAGCTGCAACATCAACAAGAGAGTGTAGGACAGTATACTCAACAACATCAACAGTATTATGGACAACAGCAGCAGCAACAACAGCAACAAAATTTACAACTGCAACAGTCGCCAAGTTGTACAAAAATGGTCGATACGCCACCATTGAGATCCGATCCGTTCATTTCTGAGTCGCAGTTATCATCACCGGATTTAGCATTTGACGCGATGTGTACCCTGTCGCCAGATGTTGATCAAAATCCTAACGATGGAGATACTGTATCTGCTGGCGGAGGCAGCACTAGTGCCTGTGGGTCGTCTAATGTACGCCCGCCTACGGGAAATGATAGCAGACACGGTAAGTGGCGTGAGCGAAAAGGGGGTGTGAAAAATTTCGATGCCAACGACTGTGGTATGGATACTTCGATGCCAGAACAAGGACCGTAACGTCTCGGATTGACAAGAAAAGTTGGGATTCCTGTGGATTCCTGATAGTTTTTCAATTTAGTCGTATAAGTTGCTTTGTGACCGGTGAGTTTTTCTGTTTTGTATTAATGCTTTGAGGCCGTTTTGTCTTTACCATGGCGTACTGTGAAATTTGGTTAAAATAGAGGAATCTTTAGATTCTTGGTGTTGAAGCGATTAAACCGTAGGATCCGTGCTCAGATGACAAATTGGACAGTCACGGCTGCCAACTTGTATGCTTGTGTAGCCAGTTCTTTGAATTCCAGAAAATTTATAAATTTGTAAACTGAGGGTTTATGTTACATTTTTATACTTATCGAAATGTTGATCAAAAGTTGGACACAACTTATTTTGTAACCAAAGAGATAACGGATTTTGGTAACTACAGGAAAACTTATTTGATTCTACTAAACAAATTTTTGCTCGTTTTCAATTTTCTGCTTTCACAATCCGGTTTCGAAAATTTAAATTTGTAGGTACCATTTTTGGTATGCACTAAAAGATGACGTTTCATTAAGAATGTAAACTCTGTTCAGACGTTTGCTACATAAACTTTGTTCGGGTGCTTTTGTACAATATTTGGCGCAATCTTAACTTTTTTTGTCGTCATCTAACTGTTATTGTCACTATATACAGGTTTAATTCAGGGATTATGCTTACAACAACGTCTATACGTATTCGAGTGATTGACCGGTGAAAGATTTATTTTGAATTTGGTTCGCGTTTTATTGTGAGTGTTTTTGTATTGTATAAGGTATAAACCGAGGAGTAGTGGAGAGGCTGATGATTTTTCAGTATGGATAACACGTAGGTCGGATGGTCAAAAGTGAGCTGTATTACAGCGTGGTATTTCGCAAGAAATTTTACATTTTACCTGGGTTATTTGATCCTTCAAATGCAACGCAAAAATAGTCGGCGTTACGCACTGGGCACTACAAAATATTAGTCTTGCGTTCGTCTGCACATACCAATTGCAGCGTTATGGTGCTGGTGGGTGCGCATCCGAAATTTCGGTTCCAGGTACTAGTCAATTCTGTATCATTGGTCATCCGGATTTGTTTACTGTTTTTCAGTTCATAAATTCATCCTTTCTCAAAATGTTAACGCAGTTTTTTAACTCTGTACCTGGTTGTAAATTAACAGCTGACGTTTCCTTCCAGAGCTGCGATTTGGGTTATTTATTGACATTTGAACATTGCGAATGTGCATGTGAATGGAAAATGATAGGTATATAGACAGGGTCGTGGTAGTCGCTTGAAAGGAGTGATGTTATAGACCATTGCAGTACCGTATTTGCATAAATATATAGGTTATAATCGTCATCGCTATTTTGTCTTCGCAAGCGCCTACTCTGCCGTTATATCGTAACGTAACCGATGTCTATCTATCTATCTATCGTTGCCAGAAAGAGTTTGCAAGGAGTTGTCGATGCCAGAAAGAGGTTGCAAGGAGTGGACGATGTCAGAAAGAGTTTTCAAGGAGTTGTGGATGCCAGAAAGACTTTGCAAGGAGTTGTCGATGCCAGAAAGAGTTTGCATGGAGTGGACGATGCCAGAAAGAGTTTTCAAGGAGTTGTGGATGCCAGAAAGACTTTGTAAGGAGTTGTCGATGCCAGAAAGAGTTTGCACGGAGTTGTCAGGTAATGGAATAATATTCAGGTACATAATATTTTAACGGTAATTTGCCAGGAATTAAGATTAAATTAAGGAAAGTATAAAGTGTATTTTACGTCAAAGCTTCCGGGAACTTTGACCGGTATTAGCTACGTAATTATAGCTAATTTGAGTTCCTAGTAGAAAATATTGTGCCGTCTATTGTTGTCAATTTTGATATTATAATTTTTTGCTTTTGTTTGTGTATTATAATAATATTGTATTTATATGTAGGTAATTTGTGTGTTGCTCAACATTTGTTGGTATGTTGGTTTAAACAAATTTGTACATACATATACGTGCACATCAGATTTCGGATTGCCAAGTCTCGGTTAATATTTTCTGGAAAAAATTGTCATTTTTCCATGGTGTTTTTTAGGGTTTTGCTATACTTTTCCCTGGACGGGACGCCGCCGCTCGCTTCCGTGCCTTGCTAACAGAGAAATATAGGCAAAATCGATTTGGTTGCGTGCGATCAATTTTAATGATCAAATTTTATCGTGCCACGCGCCGGCGAGTATACAGCACAACCCTTACTCTGGTTAAGCTCCTGTGTGGCTAATTGAAATGAGGGGAATTTCAATCGATAATTGCCATTTTTTTCTGCTTTTTGGCCTTCGAGATTCAGCTAAACTTACTATTGGTTGAATTTTAACCACGTAGACCAATCAGAAATCGTCTGGTTGTGGTAGCTTTCAGCTCTGGTTGATTTAATAGCTAATGGAATTTCAATTGATATTTGCTAGTTGTTTGTTTTTTGCCCTTCGGGCTTCATCAGAACTTACTATTGGTTGAATTTTAACCACATAGACCAATCAGAAATCGTCTGGTTGTGGTAGCTTTCAGCTCTGGTTGATTTAATAGCTAATGGAATTTCAATTGATATTTGCTAGTTGTTTGGTTTTTTTGCCCTTCGGGCTCCAACAGAACTTACTATTGGTTGAATTTTAACCACGTAGACCAATCAGAAATCGTCTGGTTGTGGTAGCTTTCAGCTCTGGTTGATTTAATAGCTAATGGAATTTCAATTGATATTTGCTAGTTGTTTGGTTTTTTTGCCCTTCGGGCTCCAACAGAACTTACTATTGGTTGAATTTTAACCACGTAGACCAATCAGAAATCGTCTGGTTGTGGTAGCTTTCAGCTCTGGTTGATTTAATAACTAATGGAATTTCAATTGATATTTGCTAGTTGTTTGTTTTTTTGCCCTTCGGGCTTCATCAGAACTTACTATTGGTTGAATTTTAACCACATAGACCAATCAGAAATCGTCTGGTTGTGGTAGGTTTCAGCTCTGGTTGATTTAATAGCTGTTAGCGTCTGAAAAAATAATCATAGCCTGGTTTAAAATGGATTATGGTATAATGCTAATTGGTTAAGATATGACTGTGTTTTTAGTCAAAATAATATTATTGGCAACGAATGATTTTATGAAATGAATGGAAAATGTATATATTTATGACATAGTTTGTATATTTTTTATTCCAATGTGCATGATCATGACTTAATGAATCGGCTCCTAAATTGTACATATATATAAATTAAATTTGTATTATATATATTATTTATGAACAAACTATAATTTGCTTATTGTATTAATGAATACGGTGTTAGAATGACACATGACGCGGTGCAGATTCCGGAAGTTTCGTGTGAAAATTTTTTTCATAAACACGTCGATAAGCTATTAAAACAGTGTCGTTGAAAAAAGAGGGGGACACTCTCAAGTTCCCCCGTTTCATTTTTGTCATTTCGGATTTGAGATAAGGGGGCGCAGAAACATGTAGTAATTGATGGTATCATCACAATAATTTTGGTCAATGTAAATGGTGCCTTAAAAACTCGTATAGTAAATAATTTACTTGACATCGTTCATACGGGCAACTGAAAGATTTGAATTGTGGTTAAAATTTGCAAACACGAAGCTCAGAAGTTTACCGGTGCAAAAAAGGCACGTAACCAGCTCAACTATGGCGAGGAACTTTAATTTAAAAGTGCCCATAGTTTTTGAGAAATTTTAAATTAATTGTTGAAAGTTAACCGAAAAATATTTACAGGCGGAGGCAACGGTTTTAAGCATGGTTGAGTGAACCCTGGTTAGTTCGTTTCGGTCGGGCTTCGGGTCTGCTACTACAGTTGCCTTGTGTCGTGATATTATTGTTTGCCATAAACTTGAGTGGTCTTTCTTTGTGTTTTTTGGCGTGGTAGAATCGAAAATTGGTCTATGCTGATTATAGGGGCCTGTTCATTAAGTAACAGGGAGAGGCAGGGACTTACCAGACGGGGAAGGTTCAGATTAGGTTTAGCGGGCAGGTCCGTATAGTTAACATGAGCCAGAATATTAATAACGGAGTTTAGAACGATATTTGTTTATAGCGAATCGAGTCAATTAACAGTTTCCGCTTTGTCGTCTGGATCTGCTAAAATTGTATTTTCTCGTATTTTGGGGGAAAAAAATTTTCTGATATTTGCAGTTTTGGAATATATTTTCGCAGTTTATTTAAAGCGTTGAAGTATCTTTTTTATCACTAATACAGAGCGTGCTTAATTTTTGATTGCTGTATATTTAACATATTATGGTTCTTGGGTGACTTTTAATTAAATTTTGAGGTCATGGTACGAATAGGATAAAAATGAAAACACGCGTAGGTTTAGCGTGCTTAATTTTTGATTGCTGTATATTTAACATATTATGGTTCTTGGGTGACTTTTAATTAAATTTTGAGCTCATGGTACGAATAGGATAAAAATGAAAACACGCGTAGGTTTAAATTCTTTTAGTTTTAGGATGTCTTTTATTTAATAGCAAATTTACTTCGTTTAAAACATTATTGCAAAATATTTTTGACAAAAATTTTTCCATCACGAAGTAAACTACCTAAGGATAAGAAATATTAAAATTTAATAATTTAGTTTCTAAACGATTTTACATGGCGAATGGATTTTAAACGATTTTTTGTATCAGGAAAATCTAGCATCCTTAGAACTAATTTCCTTGCAGTTTTGGCCAATGTTACTTTTAGGGCCGTAAACGGTAGATTAAGCGTGCGTATTCCTAAGCCTAAGCCTAGGCCAAAGCAAAAAATGCACCAAAAACCGGGATGGCCCTAAAAGTAATATGGGCCGTAGTTTATATATAGCCAAATTGTTGTTAACGTCATTTGTCTCATTACTGCTAACCAGTGAGCATACTTAACTGTAACGAAAGAGTAAAGTTCTATTTGGTGTTCAATTTGTTGTAAAGAGCGTTTTATGTTTATCATTTCAAACCATCTAATTTTAAGGGGGGTGTATTTTCTCTGCGGGAATGTAATAGAGTAAGGACTGATTTTTGCTTAGACTTTACGTATAAGCTTTTATTCGTTCTGGCTTTAGGAATATGTTTACTGTAACTGTCCTAGTCTATACATTACCCATGATTGCTAGCTATCACAGGCAATAAATACATAGAGTAAGTTACGGTTTTGTTTTTTGCTGTTTTACCCGTTTGCCGATATCTCCTCTATTAAAATACCGGAACCGGAAAATCAAAAATACTCGTTGCCAAAAAATTCATTTCAGCGCTTTTAATGCAAAGGGGCGTTCAGGTTTCTGGTGGGTCCATAAAGAAGTAGGTTTAGATTCTAGATTACATTTTTTGCTTAGGCTTAATAGGGACAAATTTTTGCAACGCTTTGGCTTAGGCTTAGGAATATTTTTAAATCAACTGTTACGCCCTTTAAGGTAACATTGTCCTTGTTTGAAATGCAAAATCCTGAAACAAGTGCAGTAGATGGCGACATGATAAATTATGGAGTATTGCACAAATTGAAAATTTTGGAAACACACGCTCAGACAATTTTATTGAAATAAGTAAGTTAGAATAAATATGCCCTTTTTGTCTTAAATTTTCAAAAGAAAATTTTCAATACCTAAAATACCGGAAAATTCCAGCAAAAATACCGGATTTATTACCGGAACCGGATAGTGAAAAATACCGGATTTCCTACCGGAACCGGAAATCCGGTTGCACCCTGCTTATTTTACAAGAAAATCTTTGTTTTTAACCCATGAAAGCAAATGGCGTTGTTGCGTACGATACTCCAATTTTAACGTATCGTATCGAAAATACAAAACAGTTTTCGTATGTTGAATCTCATGACAAAAGGAAGATTAGGGTCGTGTAGCTTCACTTGGGTATCTGAACTTTAATGGCTTATTTATTCGGTATTTAGCAGACATACTGCTCTATGGCAGGGTGTAACCCGATATGCGTTAACGGTAAAAATCGATGTGTTGCGCAATATTAAGAAATACCAGTAAATTCCGTTATTATTCTGTTTAATTAGTTCTAACCCGCTGAAAACACATGGTTTTTCAAAGCAAATATGCTGAAATTGTGCTATTTGAATGAAAATAAACTGTTTTAGGATCTCTAAATTTCTAGTTGAATTCGCTATTTTTTTACAAAATTTTACTCAGCCGGCCAAATGTTTGCAGATCTCAATTGTTTTGGCAGAAAAATATATCGTGTATATAATTTTATACTTAAATATCCGTTTCCATTTTGATCACTCTTCATTTCTGTTTTTTGCTATGCTATTACAAAAGCCTTTATCTGGTAAAACCTTCTGTCTTTGGCTGTAGTTCTGCTACAGAATATGCCTAAACATATCGCCCAATCACAGGTTGAGTTTAACATTTGATTCACTTGTACAATTTTGAAAAGAAATTCGTATTGAAAAATGTTACCTCGCTCGGAGACACTTGAATATTTGTAAGTTTTCTACACATTTCTCAGCCCATGTATACAACCGGGCCGGATCGGTTTCCTGAGGGGTTGTAATGGAGTCAGTTTTAAGCTTATAAGCTTATGCTTAGGCTTAGGCTTAGGCTTAGGAATAGGCTCATCCTTACACTTAGGCGTAGGCTTAGGAATATATATGCTTGTACTACTGTTCTGGCCCTGCGCTATACATGGGTCCATTTCTCTGTATATTTTTGATGAATTGATTTCATTTTAAAAATTCAAAGCAAACTCGTATAAAACACGTTTCGTTTATTGCAAGTCAAAATAGTCGCAATACTTGATTTGCCACACTTTATTCTGAGAAAATACTAAATTTGCCCACTTTATTCTGAAAAAATACTAAATTTGCCACACTTTATTCTGAGAAAATAGTAAATTTGCCACACTTTATTCTGAGAAAATACTAAATTTGCCACACTTTATTCTGAGAAAATACTAAATTTGTCACACTTTATTCTGAGAAAATACTACATTTGCCACACTTTATTCTAAGAAAATACTAAATTTGCCACACTTTATTCTGAGAAAATACAAATTTGCCACACTTTATTCTGAGAAAATACTAAATTTGCCACACTTTATTCTGAAAAAATACCAAATTTGCCACACTTTATTCTGAGAAAATACTAAATTTGCCACACTTTATTCTGAGAAAATACTAAATTTGCCACACTTTATTCTGAGAAAATACTAAATTTGCCACACTTTATTCTGAGAAAATACTAAATTTGCCACACTTTATTCTGAGAAAATACTAATTTGGGTACATTTGTTTTTGTTTAACCCACCGACTTTGTTTGAAACTTTGTGGTCTTGCTTAATCGTTTGATAGTCAAAGTTCATTTTAATACCAATTTTAAACATTTAATTGTTGAAATGTAACAGTGACTCTTTTATCCGACCAGACGAAATATCAACTGTGTATTTGTGTATTTCATACGCTGCGAGTCCTCCGGATCAAATCGGATTTTAAAAATTTATCCAATGTTACTTTAAGTGGCGTTACAGCAAACTAAGCGTATTCCTATACACTTAAGCCTAAGCCTAAGCGTAGCGAAACAGGTGTTGTTAAGCTTAACCTAAGTCTAAGCAGAAAAATATAATCTACAATCTAAACCTATTCTTTAATAGACCCTCCAGACGCCTGGACGCCCTTTAAAGTAACATGGGTCAAAAATTTAGTAATAAAATTATAATTTGCTAATGTTTATGCATATTTTAACTTAAACAAATTGGCACAAATTGTAAGAAGTTACGCGTTTGAATTGGACGAAGTTTCTTACTTGGCTGAAAGGTCCACACACATATACTTGTTTATATATTAATGAACTCAGACTCCTAACAAACCTGCCACTGGCGCGTATCCCCTACGTTTGACTTGTTGCCTATGTCGAAAATACGACCTTCGGATCTTGAACGCTTTCCCTAACCAAAGCCTAAAGCCATTATTTAAGCCTAACCCTAAACCTAAACCTGAACCTTTATTATAAATTTTCAAAAACGATAAGCAGAACATTTTCTGTTGGATTAAACGTATAAAGTTTGAATAATAAACATGAAAAGTAGTCTGAATCGCGTATAAATCTGGGTATCTGTACTGTCAGTTTTCTTAGGCCAACATCGCAAATTACGCTCAAATCTGAAACTGGCGAAAGTTTGGCGTCTTTGATTGGGAAAAACGAAAGCGATGTGTCGTCATCTGAATCACGTCATACTTCGCCATCGAACTCGGATCGCAAAGACATGAAATGTTCGGTCAAAAATAACCAAACTTCTAGTTTAAGGCCTGGTAATAATTATCACAGTTGCCCGTGCATTTTTTTACACAGCGTACACCAGTTAGGGTAGCGTTATACTTTGGATGACGTCCGGCGTCGTCCGTATCCCATACGGCGCCGTCCGTCACCGTGCGTCACAGTATCGTACGCGATTTACTTACGTACCATACCGTATGGTTGCGGACGGCGACACACGGCGACGTACGGTGAAGGACGGCTCCGTACGGGTGATAGACGGCGCCGTACAGGTGACGACTGGCGCCGTACAGGTGACGGACGGGGACGGCGACACACGGCGACGTACGGTGACGGACGGCTCCGGACGGGTGATAGACGGCGCCGTACAGGTGACGGACGGGGACGGCGACACACGGCGACGTACGGTGACGGACGGCTCCGGACGGGTGATAGACGGCGCCGTACAGGTGACGGCTGGCGCCGTACAGGTGCCGGACGGCGCCATGCAAATTTAGCGCAACCCTTAAAGTAAACGATATGTAACCTTTCGTACAACTAAAATGCCACTTGTTGCACGGGTTCAAATTCTCAAATAGCACCGATCACCAGTTGGGGGGTGTACGTTACTAAGCGAGCTAATTATACAACATACCATGAATCTTTATGTACAAAACCATAAGATAAGCTTTTCATACAAGCGCACCTGTCTCTATTACAACAATATCAATGCAAGGCACTAATTTACTGTACCCCAAAAAAACCTATCCATAACACAAAATGACTAGATTAATAAAACAGAATTAGGTTCAGGCGGCTTAGACTATAGACTCCAGTTCCGGTTTAGCCTGTAGCTTATGCCTAAGATTAGGAAAATAATATATACTGTAATGTGGTGGAACTTTTGCCTTTTATCAAATTACCACTTGTGTGTTAGCAAGATAAACAGTACCAACATCATTATGGCCCATGAGTCATACCAAGAGTGGATGATCACTCTTTATAACAAGAGTGTGCAACTGGGTACATTCTGTGTATTAAAGAATGTACCAGCACGCGTTGCATTTTTGTTCGACCCCCCCTCAATTAGGGGGTTTAAGCAAGAGATTAACAATAAAATATGCTTCAGTACACTCACCCCCTCATTTAAGGGGGGTAAACTATGTTGTTTAATCACACTAAAGATGTTTGTATGTGCATACAGACCCCCTACAAGAGGGGGTAGGCCAAAAACGCAACGCGCGCCGGGTATATTCTTTAATACACAGAATGTACCCAGTTGCACACAATCTTGTTAAGGAGTGATCGTCCACTCTTGGTCATACTCATTACAAGCGTAGGCGCACAATATAAAGTAGTGAGAATAGCTTGCGAGCGATGTAAAATTTTGGTTTTGACTCCTGCCACGGGCAATAGCCTTATTGGAGTAAGCGGACAAGTAGACAAGCATATACCGCATTCTGTGTCATTGCAGACTCGACCACAAAGCCATCAGCAACCAAAGACTTGAACGCCACTGGTGAATTTTCCGTTGAGTTGGAGCGCGGTTCAAACAGTCGTCAAACAATAACAGATGAAGACAATTGTGGATCAACCTATGCTTCTAAATACTACAACAACCTAGTGGCCCCTATTCATGACCGGGTATCAAGTTTAGAAGAGTGCCCTCAAGAAGCCCATGGAGTACAAGTGACCGACGGTCTCTTGCCATCACCACAGCCCACAACTCCAGTTCAGTTGCCAGCTACTGATCCGGTAATAACTGGAGCGAAGTCTATAGTGAGGCAGCGGGACCAATTACAACAGAATATTGCTGAGATGAAAGCAAAATTTGAGAAGGATAGATATGAATTAGAACGGACTGGTCCAGAAGATAAACCTGGAACCGGATTGAGACGAGATAACAAACACGAGTATGGTACAGGTAAAAAAGAAATTAAAGGTAAGTTCGTTTGGGTTATACGGTTGATTTATAATGATAATGGGCAAATTATTAATTACTGTCTGTAGCTTTGTAACCCATAGAATGTCACATGAAGCAGCGCTCAAGTACAAGCTGCGTAGCGAAATAGCGAATTATACAATTAATATAATATACACACATATATATATGTATATGTATATATTATATATACTGTAGTAACCCGAATAAGAGAAAGTCCCCATTTTGAGTCCCACTCAAATGGAGTCCGCATCCCTAGTAAGAGTCCGTAAGTGGATAGAGTCTCTAAACCCTAATTAGAGTCCATACATGTCAATGATCCCTAATTGTAGTGCATTAATGACTCCAGGACCAAATAAAATTTTAGTTCGAAACTTTAAAGCGTACTTAAGGTTTGAAAGTACATTCCTAAGTATAACCTTGCATTATCACTCAAGCTATTGACACAAGCCAAATAAACGTTTAATTCAACGGATAACAGCAGTACCGGATGCATTTCAGTAACGAAGGGTGTCTGAGCGTGGGTTAAAAATAAATAACAGTCCGTGGGGTACCCTCTAGAGAGGCCAAATAAATATCAGTCCTCCTCTTATTCGTGTCAGAGGTGCCATGGGTTCGAGCACTTAACCTCGTACAGTCGAACCGGTGCTAGCAGCCAAGTTTTGTGCGTTGCGCTGAATTTGCTTAACCTAAAACTAACATCTCAAATGAGTTTGAATTCAAATGAATTTGGAAATCATTCATTGCGTGGTAGAATTACAAAAGTAAAAACTGCAAATTAAAGAAATTAAGACTAAAACTTTGTGACCGAACTCAAATTTTATTTGGAACTCAACTGAATATTTACGCCTTTCTGTCATGACCTGCTCTAAATACGATGGTCCATGCAAACATCAGGGGCGAAACGCTTTTCTGTGGTACTGCAACACCGTAAACGTCAGCATTCGAATAATTTTTTGCTTAGGCTTAGGTATAAGCTCATTCTTACGCTGAAGTTTAAGCTTAGAAGTATGCTTATACTACTATTACGGCCAGTGCCGGAGCAGACTGTGGTGGGGGCTCCCCGCAAATTTCAGGGTGGGGCCCCAAACTCATGAGCGAACGGAGCGAGAAGGCCGACTAAGCGGTTTGTTTCAACCGGTTAGGGTGGGTGCCCCATATCGGTGGGCGCCCCCTGAAATGGGCGTTTACAGGGGCGGCTGCTCCTGCCCGGTCCGACCCTGTTCTATACATTAGTCTGAATTATTTGCCCTAATGTGATACACTTAAGGTAAATACTACGTTCTTAGGTTCTTTATTCATTTTAGCTCAGGAATCCAGTGTTGAAAAGCAAATTGTTCCAAGTTCGATAGCGCAACGCCACGAGTTAACGCAAGCCAAACCGATCAACCGCGAACATCACATTCCATTGGCTCCATTAATTGCATTTGGTCCCGAAAAATATCCACTGCGCGAGCACTGTAGCAATCAAGGAACGCAACTGTACTCTCACCAGTTGTCTCATGAAAGGTATCTGTATCTACAGATCCTGGTTTATAGTTGTCAGTCTAAGTAGGAACCGGTACTTCAGACAATTTGACTAAGCAGCTCGAAAAGCAGACCTACCGAGCGGGGATTGAACTAGCGATTTTAGGATTCTGAGGCAAGCGTTCTACCACTGCGACCAGGCCCCTAGCCACCTCACCTTGCTAGGGGGCCCCAAAATTTTTTCAGGAGGGGCATTCAAGGGTTTTCAATGACTTACAAGCTAGATTGAAAATCGTGAGGGGGGCAAAATTCTTCCAGGGGGGCTGAGCCCTCCCCTCGCCCCTTGGCTCCGGGCCCGACTGCGACATGCAGCCTGCCTCTTTAATTACTTATTTTGTCGACAATATATGTCGTTCGTATACTTCTGGCAAGCATACTATACAGTGCATTGCATATATTGCATATCCAATAGGACAAGCATGTATCTTTAGCGAACTACTGCATATTATGGTTGAGATCATTTTAAACAGCAATATCTATCAGGAGTTTACCCAGCGAAAAGTTTCAAAATTTTTGAAAAGCAACACAAAATTACAAGCTTCTATCGTTTTTTAAATTTGATTTCAAACTAAAATTTGCGGCTCCGCTGTTCGTTCGTAGTTTCAG
>JASANG010002068.1:0-17004 GCA_030248215.1 Enoplolaimus lenunculus
CAACGACAGATCTGCTTGCAAAGTTGCTCAACGAAATTGGTAACATTTCTATATGAAATAATTATCAATTGTGATTCGATGTTCATAAATTAGTACCTTTGTATTTTCAGAAATTTAAACTATCATATTTGAAGAAAATTAAGTTTGTGGCAGAATTTTAATATTACATAAGTGTTAATTTTTTTATATTTGAGTCAGGCCTGTAGCCACCCCACCTTGCTTGTGGGCGGGGCTAAAGTTTTTTCAGGTGGGGCATACAACGGTTTTCGTTGAGTGAACAAAGAAAGGTTGAAAATTTTCTAGGGGGTGCAATAATTTTGCAAGGGGCCTGCCCCCGATCTCTATCTTTTTGTTTTTAACGCCATACTATTTGAAACTAATAGCCTTGTGTGCGCAAGTTAATTTCAATTCTTTATTTTTTTTAAATTATAGCAAACATAAAAGCAAAAATCTTCGAAACTAGAAATGTACAAGAAATAATAATTTTAGAATTGCTATGAAATAATAATGTAACAATATTTTAGGGTACCCAAAAGGTGTCATCAATTTTGTTTACGGTCACGGATCGACCACAGGCGAAGCGATCGTTACCATACATCCACAAATCCGTGCCATATCGTTCACTGGAAGTACGGCAAACGGCGAACGTATTTCGCAACTGACAGCTAAATTTCACAAAAAGCTGTCGCTTGAAGTGAGATTTCTTCAATTTTAAATATGGAAACAATTTCGGAAGGATATTTTTTAAGACAGGCCTCGAAATGTTGATAAGGATTTTGTAAAGACTTATTCTCAAGCTAAGGCTCAGGCTTATAAAGCCATAAGCTAACCTAAGCCTAAGCCTCAGCGCCTAAACTTAAAGCTGTGACCGAAACGTATACACAACAAGAGCATTGATTTGTAATCCTTAATTGGGTTTGGGGTTACGCTTTCCTTTCTTAGCGAAGCGTTTGGTGCCATGCAGGATTGTAAGGGGTCATGCAGAGTGGTCCGTACAGTGTAGCAAGGTATAGAAAAAATTTGTTAACATCTATAGTACTTGTGCATTGCATGTATTGCATATCCACTAAAGACAAACATGTCTCGCATGCTTACATGAGCCCAGTTGCGGATCCCGACACTTTTCAAATCCCTGACAGCAAACCATGCTGTGTGAAAACGTTGCGATTGAGAATGCCAAACGCAGTTTTCGTGGCACAGAAGTAAAAATTGGTAAAGTATAAGCCTTAGTATTTTTCGCTTAAAATATATTCTGACGAGTAGACACGCAAAATATAGTTGGAAAGAAGCCTCAGAAGCGAAACATGATAGTTGCCAAACGCTATTTTCGTTGTACAAAAATAATGATTTGTAATGTGGGCTATACGGACCTTGTCATTGACACAGGGCTGCCAGCATGGCTTCAATTATAGGGATTGGAACAAGTACCCTGCCATTAAAACATAACTGCTATTCGACAACTAGATGCTGACTGTAGATCGTATTTTAGTTTTTAAAAATTCTTATTTTTAAATGTCGTAAGTTGCCTACATTTCAACCTCAAATGTTTCAGGTTGTTGACGGACCCCTGTCGCTGCCCAGGCCCTAGAATACTAAATCACCACAAACGTAGAGAGAGCGACCTCGGGTCTCGAGCGTCAACCTCGTATAGCTGAATCATAAATGTGAGTTATATGTGCCTCCCACTCCAGTTACTGGAGTTCGAATCCTAGCATAAAAGTAGGTCTCAGGGGAAATGAAAATATTCATGTGAGAAAGGGTTAAACACGTAAAAACGTTTTAGACCACAGCATTTCGCTAGATACTCAATACATCTGCAACAATGTAAATAATAGTGGCACTAAAACAGTAATTGAAAATGCACGGCTTGGCTGTACTTTTCTCTGGCCAATTTCAGCTCTGAATAAACATAAGTCCGCTTAGATAAAATGCTTTGACATAGCAGAAAATTAATTTTGCATTAACAAATTATTGCGAGCCGCCCAAAGCAAAATCATGTCTATGCCTTAAGTTTTTCAGCTTGGTGGCAAAAATCCGTGCATAATCTTCGAAGATTGTAATATTGACGAATGTGTTGATACAACTTTGAGGTAATACAATTTTTAACCGTTTTGACCATTTTTTATTTTAATTCAATTTTTTATAACCCACCCACCGTATACGCAGCAAATATTTCGTCAAGGGCTCTATGTGGTACTGCTTAAGTTAAATTAATTATTATACAAAAATCACCAATTACATGCAAGTAAACGCAATCTGTTGTTCAGCGCTTGTTTTCAGCTGTTTCCGTTTCTGTAAGCTTGTAAAAGCGACGCTATACTTGTGCGGCGCCCGTCACAGATAAAAAAATGGTTGCTTACAAATTGTTATGCGATGTATAATTGCAGCAATTTATGTGCTTTGCCAGATGGCATTCAATGAGTCAAAAAGTATAGCGCCAGGCTAATTGTTTACTGCATAATGTTTTATGTAATTTTTAGATCAAGTTTCGCCAATCAGGGTGAAATTTGTTTATGCTCGAGTCGTATATTTGTACACCGGTCGATCATTGATAAATTTTTGGCGTTGTTTGTTGCTAAAACAAAGTAAGTATTTTGTTATAGTATCACACTATTAATACCAAGAGACAACTGTAAACACAGTCAGGTAGGGGAATCTACGACAACTTGTCGTCCGACGGTGTCCTAAGCCCAAGTCTTATCCGTATCATATGCTGTAAACCTAAGCCGACAATATCCTTACGCTAAGCATAATCCTAAGCATTGACCTATATCTTAGCCTAAGCCTATGCATTATGGACGTGATAATTTGTCGAGTCGGTGAGATTTCGGATTACAAGTTGTAGTATGAGTTGACGGACGATGAATTGACGTAATCGCCAGAAGGTGCACAAAGGATGAGTTCACTTCAAAATTACAGCAGATATTTTAAACACAGGCACTGGTGCAGGCTTTACAAATGATGGGACCAGTATCATGAGCCCATTTATTGAGTTTTAAGGGTCAAATCCTTGTGTTTTTGGCCAGAAGATTTTGTGTTCTGAAATTCTCATTTTGAAATTGTTATAATAAACCGGACACCCTGCTCCTTTTTCAAAAGTTACGCTGCGCATTTGTCGTGTTGCTCAGCTTTGATCTACCTCTATGATCATCAATCTAATTCCAAAACGAAATCGAAAATATTGAATAACGATTAAAACAGTGTAGTCTTTTGCAAATTCACTCAACCTGTGTTTGTCTAAAAATGGTTGGATTTGACCAAATTTTTTGGCATCGTTTGCAGACAATTAACTGTTGGACCTGCAGAACGCAACTCAAACTTGGAGCGCTAATCAGCAAAGAGCACTTGAGCCAAAGTGCAAGGTTTTATTGGCCGTGCTAAAGTAAGAGAAAACATTTAATCGTAGTATAATATCTTGTCGCTTGTATGGCGTTCTGTTACTTCAATATTATGCTGCAATTGCATTTTTTTTTTCAATTACTTGATGTTCTGGTAACCAAACGCCCCTACAGAAATTTTTTGTTGATAAAACGGTATATAATTTTCCCCATCAGAAAATTTTCAGATACATGGCATAAAGTAAAAATTGCGTGTCATAACTTTTGCCAGACCACCCTCACCGTTAGAAATTTGTGGATCCACCGCGGAACGGTATTGTACAACTATTTCGCTTACAAATCGTTTGTTGCCATAGGCTTCACTATTCTGAATTCACTGTTAATGCTCAAGCGGGATTATTTTCAATTACTGACGTGCCGTTAAATTATTCTACAACTATTTATCTTAGGAGTCGTTTTGTGCCCTACGCATGTATACATTATTAGGTTTAGAGGCTACAACGTACGGCCAAATGTTTTTAGGCTTTGCCTAATGTGATTTTTTTCAAGTTAATGTTTTAGAAAAATGCAGCACAACTGTTATGCGGTGACGAGAATTTACATCTGGAGCCGGAATATTCTAATGTACTTTTTTTATTTTATTTATACTTTAGTTTGAAGCCGCCGGATATATTGAGGATATGATCAGAACCACAGACAAAACAGAATAGAGGGGCAAGAACATAGTTAGAGGGGAAAGCAAAGTTTCTTCACAAGCGATTTAATGAAGTCGAAGAAATTTTAGTTAGGCGGGATGAACCAGTATGGATACCATTCGATTTTTTAAATTTTTAGGAAAAAATTTTTAAAGCTTTTAAAACTTGTTTCAAATTAAAACTTTGGCATGTATATGAGTTCAGTACTAACAAAAAATGTGTGGTAAAATTCTAAGACTGTTACTTTATTCAATTTTTAAAGACTAAAAATGTTTCTAATATCAGACATTTGTCGTCCGGTAAAACTCAGAAATTCGTGCCTGAAATGTTTAGAACATTGATTTTTATGTGCACTTGGAAATTTAGTATTGCTAAATTTATAAGACACACATTTTTTCCTTTAGAGAAATACTTGTCTTGTAATATTCAAGAACTAATTTTCTATTTGTATTTTTAAAGAGTGTATTAAACCGTCAAATTGCAAAGATATTTCGTGTTGAACTCAGAGTTTGGCTAAGTTTGCGTGTTGGATGTATCTTATGTTGCAAAAATTGGACTTTGGTTGACGTTTAAAATGTTATTTTGGAGTCGACGTCTTGCGTAAAAAAAATTTTTTTTTCTCAAACTTATTTGTTTTGAAAATCAGCAAAACTAGTCTTCTATTTCAGACATATTTTCTTTTAATTCACAAAAAAATTGCCTTAATAAAAGTCTTTTTATCTGCATCTGATTCCCCCGGTCTAGCAGTTGTAGTTCTGCTTTTTAACTAGCCATATTGCCTAGCATTTTCTGTCTAATTCTAGGGATATTTCATGAGACCAACTATAATCACTGGAGTGCAAGACGATTCAGAAATTATGCAACACGAAGTATTTGGTCTTGTACCGTTGTTACACCGTTTGATACTGAATCTGAAGTATATATAATGGACGAGGTTTTTCTACATTTCTTTTTGTAATGTAACAGCGCAAATCTACTATATATCATATCATGTGCCCGTAAACAGCTATTTGTTCCAGTTGGCAACTGGGAACATCCCAAACGACAATTGCTGTTCGGGCGAGCACAAATAACTATTGGAATACAAACTGCTTTTGATTGGTGGATTGTACAGACCAAACTGCTGCTGGAATGTAAACTGTTTGTGATTGGTTGTTTAGGCTTGACTGTGTTTGAGGAAACAGACTTGCACAATAATTATTTGCCTTCACCATATTTGCAAGCTATAAATTAAACAAGGTTTATTTAAGGAATACCAATGATGCTGTGTGAATGTGTGCCGTTATGTTTAATTTTCTGAATATAATGTTGTGTGGGTATTGCTGTTGTGATGTGTATTGGTTGTTTAGGCCTCACTGTGTTTGAGGAAACAGACTTGCACAATAATTATTTGCCTTCACCATATTTGCAAGCTATAAATTAAACAAGGTTTATTTAGAATACCAATGAAGCTGTGTGAGTGTGTGCCGTAATATTTAATCGAATATAACGTTGTGTGGGTATTGCTGTTGTGAGATGATTGGTTATTTAGGCATGACTGTGTTTGAGGAAACAGACTTGCACAATAATTATTTGCCTTCGCCATATTTGCAAGCTATAAATTAAACAAGGTTTATTTATAATACCAATGAAGCTGTGTGAGTGTGTGCCGTAATGTTTAATCGAAGATAACGTTGTGTGGGTATTGCTGTTGTGATGTGATTGGTTGTTTAGGCTTGACTGTGTTTGAGGAAACAACTTGCACAATAATTATTTGCCTTCGCCATATTTGCAAGCTATAAATTAAACAAGGTTTATTTATAATACCAATGAAGCTGTGTGAGTGTGTGCCGTAATGTTTAATCGAATATAACGTTGTGTGGGTATTGCTGTTGTGATGTGATTGGTTGTTTAGGCTTGACTGTGTTTGAGGAAACAGAGGTTTTTCTACATTTGTTTTTGTAATGTAACAGCGCAAATCTACTATATATCATATCATGTGCCCGTAAACAGCTATTTGTTCCAGTTGGCAACTGGAACATCCCAAACGACAATTGCTGTTGGGCGAGCACAAATAACTATTGGAATACAAACTGCTTTTGATTGGTGGATTGTACAGACCAAATTGCTGCTGGAATGTAACTGTTTGTGATTGGTTGTTTAGGCTTGACTGTCTTTGAGGAAACAGACTTGCATAATTATTTGCCTTCACCATATTTGCAAGCTATAAATTAAACAAGGTTTATTTAGAATACCAATGAAGCTGTGTGAATGTGTGCCGTTATGTTTAATCGAATATAATGTTGTGTGAGTATTGCTGTTGTGTTGTGATTGGTTGTTTAGGCTTCACTGTGTTTGAGGAAACAGACTTGCACAATAATTATTTGCCTTCACCATATTTGCAAGCTATAAATTAAACAAGGTTTATTTAGAATACCAATGAAGCTGTGTGAGTGTGTGGTAATATTTAATCGAATATAACGTTGTGTGGGTATTGCTGTTGTGATGTGATTGGTTATTTAGGCATGACTGTGTTTGAGGAACAGACTTGCACAATAATTATTTGCCTTCACATATTTGCAAGCTATAAATTAAACAAGGTTTATTTATAATACCAATGAAGCTGTGTGAGTGTGTGCTAATGTTTAATCGAATATAACGTTTGTGGGTATTGCTGTTGTGATGTGTTGGTTGTTTAGGCTTGACTGTGTTTGAGGAAACAGACTTGCACAATAATTATTTGCCTTTGCTCATATTTGCAAGCTATAAATTAAACAAGGTTTATTTATAATACCAATGAAGCTGTGTGAGTGTGTGCGTAATGCAAGTTCACATTATTTTGCTGTGCCACATATAGAGGTAGGGTAATGGAATTTAAAATTCCACTCTTAACCTACCTTACCAAATTTTCAATATAACCCTGCCTATGTGTGTCACAAAATTTTTGTGACAAACATAGGGTAGGGTTAACGCTTATTGACACAACAATATACAAACTTAAACATAACTGTGTGTAATTACGTGTTAGAAAATAAATAAACATATATGTATATATAAGTATAAATTTTAATTTGAATTAATGGTAATTAATTTTAATGGAGGTCCAAATGACGTTAACTACGTATAAAATTTTGTGGAATGAATTGGAATGCCTCTGATAGACATTGATAGTATTTCTTTTCAGAAGGGGTATTTGGATGTTATGCTATATTTTATTTTCGGGAGGACAGACATAATGTTTACGTGAATGGTTGCCCGTTTTTTAATGGAGCATGGCTGTAACGGCCATGTAAGAAAGGGCCGGAAGAGAGTAAGCATATTCATAAGCCTAAGCCTAAGCCTAAACGTATGGATGAGCCTATTGCTAAAGCTAAAAACCTAAGAAAAAAATTAGTCTGAAGTTATGCTCTATAGCCAGAATATATATTATTTCGAGAAAACATAATATCTTAGTAAAAGTTTATTTCATTTTGTATGCGGTTACGGTATAAAACTATACGCCCATGTTCAGTTACTTCAGTAGTGAAAGCATTTCGAACTCTATATTACGCGCTGTTTGTAACTGTTCAAAATTGACAATCAGGTTTTGCAGCAAAATCTCATACGAGGCAATGTTGTTGTGGTTGTTTGATGTTCAGCAAATATTGGTAATTTCAGGATGTACATTACTCTAAATTTGAATAACTCTATTATCTATGTTATTGTTTGTGTTCACACTTCCGGTTATGTTTCGATTGACGGCGTAATCACTGTAGAATTGCAACACCCTGGAACAGTTGACCTCCTCTGTCACACAACTTTACAGCAAATCAAAGTAAAACATGAGTTATCTTACTGTAGTTTAGAATTGCTTACTGCGCCTCCTAAGCTAAGCTAAGCTAAGCAATATTTTACTTAGAAAATATATTGTTATAGTAAAAATATTTATTTGATTGTTTTTTATATTGTTTAGTATTGTATAGTTTACCGACTATATCTTAGCTATTAATATGCAAAAGCGTAGATATTTATATTCTATTCTACCTGAATGTATATTGATTATATTGCGTATAATAAATATATATATATAAATTATATATATTATATTATATATATATATATATATAATATATATATATATATATATATATATATATATATATATATATATATATATATATATATATATATATATATATATATATCTGATTATTTGACATTCGTGCAGATCAAGAAATAGCCAAATATAAATAACGATACTATTCGTTATGGCATCACTTCGGTCGCTTTTTCAAAATATGGTCGGCTTTTATTCGCCGGATACGATACTTCAATTGAACGTATGGGATTCAATACGTAACATATATAATACGATGCACATTGGATGACTATACAAATAAAAATATGGGATTTGTGTTACTATATGATCAATTAAATGTGTTTTTAACTTTAGAAACTTATATACGATGCTTAGGCTTAGGCTTAGGCTTAGGCTTAGGCTTAGGGCGGCTGGCGCAGTATAGCAATTCTCATAACGCTACAGTAAGATTGAACTGCATGTTTACTTGTCGATTTTGGCTGGTCACGACAATCGTGTGTCGTGTCTCGGTGTGACAGAGGAGGTCAACTGTTCCAGGGTGTTGCAATTCTACAGTGATTACGCCGTCAATCGCAAACAGTTAACCGGAAGTGTTGCAACACAAACAATTAACATAGATAATAGAGTTATTCAAATTTAGAGTAATAAGGTCTACATCCCTGAAATTACCAATATTTGCTGAACATCAAACAACCACAACAACATTGCCTCGTATGAGACTTTTGCTGCAAAACCTGATTTGTCTGAATTTTGAACAGTTATCAAACAGCGCGTAATATAGAGTTCGAAATGCTTCACTACTGAAGTAACTGAACATGGGCCGTATAGTTTTATACCGTAACCGCATACAAAATGAAATAAACTTTTACGTAAGATATTATGTTTTCTCGAAATAATATATATTCTGGCCTATAGAGTCAGTTTAAGCTTCAGACTAATTTTTTTTCTTAGGTTTTTAGGCTTTAGCAATAGGCTCATCCATACGTTTAGGCTTAGGCTTAGGCTTATGAATATGCTTTACTACTCTTCCGGCCCTGTTCTTACATGGCCGTTACAGCCATGTTCTCCATTAAAAAACGGGCAACGCGATTCACGTAAACATTATGTCTGTCCTCCCGAAATAAAATACTAGCCGTACGTCATCCAAATACCCTTCTGAAAAGAAATACTATCAATGTCTATTTTCAGAGGCATCTCCCCGAATTCATTGCCACAAAATTGTTATACGGTAGGGTTAACGCTCGCATTTGGACCTCCATTAAAATTAATTACCATTTAAGTTGTCAAAGTTTAAAAATTTATTACTTATATTATACATATATGTTTATTGTATTTTCTAACACGTAAGTGTACACACACGGTGTATGTGTTAAGTTTGTATATGTGCTGTGGGTGTCCGGATAAGCGTTAACCCTACCCTATGTTGTGTCACAAAAATTTTTGTGACACGACATAGGGCAGGGTTATATTGAAAATTTGTGGTAAGGTAGGGTTAACGAGTGGCAATTTTTAAAATTGCCACTTGTTAACCCTACCTCATGTCATCCCCGGTGGCACAGCAAAATTTATTAATGTGAACCTTGCATTACGGCACACACTCACACAGCTTCATTGGTATTATAAATAAACCTTGTTTAATTTATAGCTTGCAAATATGGCGAAGGCAAATAATTATTGTGCAAGTCTGTTTCCTCAAACACAGTCAAGCCTAAACAACCAATCACATCACAACAGCAATACCCACACAACGTTATATTCGATTAAACATTACGGCACACACTCACACAGCTTCATTGGTATTATAAATAAACCTTGTTTAATTTATAGCTTGCAAATATGGCGAAGGCAAATAATTATTGTGCAAGTCTGTTTCCTCAAACACAGTCATGCCTAAATAACCAATCACATCACAACAGCAATACCCACACAACGTTATATTCGATTAAATATTACGGCACACACTCACACAGCTTCATTGGTATTCTAAATAAACCTTGTTTAATTTATAGCTTGCAAATATGGTGAAGGCAAATAATTATTGTGCAAGTCTGTTTCCTCAAACACAGTGAAGCCTAAACAACCAATCACAACACAACAGCAATACCCACACAACATTATATTCGATTAAACATAACGGCACACATTCACACAGCTTCATTGGTATTCTAAATAAACCTTGTTTAATTTATAGCTTGCAAATATGGTGAAGGCAAATAATTATTGTGCAAGTCTGTTTCCTCAAACACAGTCAAGCCTAAACAACCAATCACAAACAGTTTACATTCCAGCAGCAATTTGGTCTGTACAATCCACCAATCAAAAGCAGTTTGTATTCCAATAGTTATTTGTGCTCGCCCGAACAGCAATTGTCGTTTGGGATGTTCCAGTTGCCAACTGGAACAAATAGCTGTTTACGGGCACATGATATGATATATAGTAGATTTGCGCTGTTACATTACAAAAACAAATGTAGAAAAACCTCTGTTTCCTCAAACACAGTCAAGCCTAAACAACCAATCACATCACAACAGCAATACCCACACAACGTTATATTCGATTAAACATTACGGCACACACTCACACAGCTTCATTGGTATTATAAATAAACCTTGTTTAATTTATAGCTTGCAAATATGGCGAAGGCAAATAATTATTGTGCAAGTCTGTTTCCTCAAACACAGTCAAGCCTAAACAACCAATCACATCACAACAGCAATACCCACACAACGTTATATTCGATTAAACATTACGGCACACACTCACACAGCTTCATTGGTATTATAAATAAACCTTGTTTAATTTATAGCTTGCAAATATGGCGAAGGCAAATAATTATTGTGCAAGTCTGTTTCCTCAAACACAGTCATGCCTAAATAACCAATCATCTCACAACAGCAATACCCACACAACGTTATATTCGATTAAATATTACGGCACACACTCACACAGCTTCATTGGTATTCTAAATAAACCTTGTTTAATTTATAGCTTGCAAATATGGTGAAGGCAAATAATTATTGTGCAAGTCTGTTTCCTCAAACACAGTGAAGCCTAAACAACCAATCACATCACAACAGCAATACCCACACAACATTATATTCGATTAAACATAACGGCACACATTCACACAGCTTCATTGGTATTCTAAATAAACCTTGTTTAATTTATAGCTTGCAAATATGGTGAAGGCAAATAATTATTGTGCAAGTCTGTTTCCTCAAACACAGTCAAGCCTAAACAACCAATCACAAACAGTTTACATTCCAGCAGCAATTTGGTCTGTACAATCCACCAATCAAAAGCAGTTTGTATTCCAATAGTTATTTGTGCTCGCCCGAACAGCAATTGTCGTTTGGGATGTTCCAGTTGCCAACTGGAACAAATAGCTGTTTACGGGCACATGATATGATATATAGTAGATTTGCGCTGTTACATTACAAAAAGAAATGTAGAAAAACCTCGTCCATTATATATACTTCAGATTCAGTATCAAACGGTGTAACAACGGTTACAGGACCAAATACTTCGTGTTGCATAATTTCTGAATCGTCTTGCACTCCAGTGATTATAGTTGGTCTCATGAAATATCCCTAGAATTAGACAGAAAATGCTAGGCAATATGGCTAGTTAAAAAGCAGAACTACAACTGCTAGACCGGGGGAATTAGATGCAGATAAAAAACTATTAAGGCAATTTTTTGTGAATTAAAAAGAAATATGTCTGAAATAGAAGACTAGTTTTGCTGATTTTCAAAACAAATAAGTTTGAGAAAAAAAATTTTTTTACGCAGGACGTCGACTCCAAAATAACATTTTAAACGTCAACCAAAGTCCAATTTTTGCAACATAAGATACATCCAACACGCAAACTTAGCCAAACTCTGAGTTCAACACGAAATATCTTTGCAATTTGACGGTTTAATACACTCTTAAAAATACAAATAGAAAATTAGTTCTTGAATATAAGACAACTATTTCTCTAAAGGAAAAAATGTGTGTCTTATAAATTAGCAATACTAATTCCATGCACATAAAAATCAATGTTCTAAACATTTCAGGCACGAATTTCTGAGTTTTACCGGACGACAAATGTCTGATATTAGAAACATTTTAGTCTTTAAAATTGAATAAAGTAACAGTCTTGAAATTTCCACACATTTTTTGTTCGTACTGAACTCAGTATACGTGCCAAAGTTTTAATTTGAAACAAGTTTTAAAAGCTTTAAAAAAAATTTTTTCCTAAAAATTTTAAAATCGAATGGTATCCATACTGGTTCATCCCGCCTAACTAAAATTTCTTCGACTTCATTAAAATAAATTCTTTGTGAAGAAACATTTGCTTTCCCCTCTAACTATGTTCTTGCACCCTCTATTCTGTTTTGTCTGTGGTTCTGATCATATCCTCAATATATCCGGCGGCTTCAAACTAAAGTATAAATAAAATAAAAAAAGTACATTAGAATATTCCGGCTCCAGATGTAAATTCTCGTCACCGCATAACAGTTGTGCTCCATTTTTCTAAAACATTAACTTGAAAAAAATCACATTTAGGCAAAGCCTAAAAACATTTGGCCGTACGTTGTAGCCTCTAAACCTAATAATGTATACATGCGTAGGGCACAAAACGACTCCTAAGATAAATAGTTGTAGAATAATTTAACGGCACGTCAGTAATTGAAAATAATTGCACTTCAGCGTAACAGTGAATTCAGAATAGTGAAGCCTATGGCAACAAACGATTTGTAAGCGAAATAGTTGTACAATACGTTCCGCGGTGGATCCACAAATTTCTAACGGTGAGGGTGGTCTGGCAAAAGTTATGACACGCAATTTTTACTTTATGCCATGTATCTGAAAATTTTCTGATGGGGAAAATTATATACCGTTTTATCAACAAAAAATTTCTGTGGGGCGTTTGGTTACCAGAACATCAAGTAATTGAAAAAAAAATGCAATTGCAGCATAATATTGAAGTAACAGAACGCCATACAAGCGACAAGATATTATACTACGATTAAATGTTTTCTCTTACTTTAGCACGGCCAATAAAACCTTGCACTTTGGCTAAGTGCTCTTTGCTGATTAGCGCTCCAAGTTTGCAGTTGCGTTCTGCAGGTCCAACAGTTAATTGTCTGCAAACGATGCCAAAAAATTTCATCAAATCCAACCATTTTTAGACAAACACAGGTTGAGTGAATTTGCAAAAGACTACACTGTTTTAATCGTTATTCAATATTTTCGATTTCGTTTTGGAATTAGATTGATGATCATAGAGGTAGATCAAAGCTGAGCAACACGACAAATGCGCAGCGTAACTTTTGAAAAAGGAGCAGGGTGTCCGGTTTATTATAACAATTTCAAAATGAGAATTTCAGAACACAAAATCTTCTGGCCAAAAACACAAGGATTTGACCCTTAAAACTCAATAAATGGGCTCATGATACTGGTCCCATCATTTGTAAAGCCTGCACCAGTGCCTGTGTTTAAAATATCTGCTGTAATTTTGAAGTGAACTCATCCTTTGTGCACCTTCTGGCGATTACGTCAATTCATCGTCCGTCAACTCATACTACAACTTGTAATCCGAAATCTCACCGACTCGACAAATTATCACGTCCATAATGCATAGGCTTAGGCTAAGATATAGGTCAATGCTTAGGATTATGCTTAGCGTAAGGATATTGTCGGCTTAGGTTTACAGCATATGATACGGATAAGACTTGGGCTTAGGACACCGTCGGACGACAAGTTGTCGTAGATTCCCCTACCTGACTGTGTTTACAGTTGTCTCTTGGTATTAATAGTGTGATACTATAACAAAATACTTACTTTGTTTTAGCAACAAACAACGCCAAAAATTTATCAATGATCGACCGGTGTACAAATATACGACTCGAGCATAAACAAATTTCACCCTGATTGGCGAAACTTGATCTAAAAATTACATAAAACATTATGCAGTAAACAATTAGCCTGGCGCTATACTTTTTGACTCATTGAATGCCATCTGGCAAAGCACATAAATTGCTGCAATTATACATCGCATAACAATTTGTAAGCAACCATTTTTTTATCTGTGACGGGCGCCGCACAAGTATAGCGTCGCTTTTACAAGCTTACAGAAGCGGAAACAGCTGAAAACAAGCGCTGAACAACAGATTGCGTTTACTTGCATGTAATTGGTGATTTTTGTATAATAATTAATTTAACTTAAGCAGTACCACATAGAGCCCTTGACGAAAAATTTGCTGCGTATACGGTGGGGGGTTATAAAAAATTGAATTAAAATAAAAAATGGTCAAAACGGTTAAAAATTGTATTACCTCAAAGTTGTATCAACACATTCGTCAATATTACAATCTTCGAAGATTATGCACGGATTTTTGCCACCAAGCTGAAAAACTTAAGGCATAGACATGATTTTGCTTTGGGCGGCTCGCAATAATTTGTTAATGCAAAATTAATTTTCTGTGTCAAAGCATTTTATCTAAGCGGACTTATGTTTATTTCAGAGCTGAAATTGGCCGAGAAAAGTACGGCCAAGCCGTGCATTTTCAATTACTGTTTTAGTGCCACTATTATTTACATTGTTGCAGATGTTGTGATCTAGCGAAATGCTATCATAAACGTTTTTACGTGTTTAACCCTTTCTCACATGAATATTTTCTATTTCCCCTGAGACCTACTTTTATGCTAGGATTCGAACTCCAGTAACTGGAGTGGGAGGCATATACCATCACCACTCAGCTATAGGAGGTTGACGCTCGAGCCCGAGGGGGCTCTCACGTCTTGTGGTGATTTAGTACTCTAGGGCCGGGCAGCGACAGGGGTCCGTGAACAACCTGAAACATTTGAGGTTGAATCTAGGGACCACGACATTTAAAAATAAGAATTTTTAAAAACTAAAATACGATCTACAGTCAGCATCTAGTTGTCGAATAGCAGTTATGTTTTAATGGCAGGGTACTCGTTCCAATCCCTATAATTGAAGCCATGCTGGCAGCCCTGTGTCAATGACAAGGTCCGTATAGCCCACATTACAAATCATTACTTTTGTACAACGAAAATAGCGTTTGGCAACTCTCATGTTTCGCTTCTGAGGCTTCTTCAACTATATTTTGCGTGTCTACTCGTCAGAATATTTTTAGCGAAAATACTAAGGTTTATGATTTACCAATTTTTACTTCTGTGACACGAAAACTGCGTTTGGCATCTCAAACGCAACGTTTTCACAGAGCATGGTTTGCTGTCAATGAAAAGTGTCGGGATCCGCAACTGGGCTCATGTTAGCATGCGAGACATGTTTGTCTTTAGTGGATATGCAATACATGCAATACACAGTATATCATATGTTCAACAAATTTTTTCTAATACCTTGCTACACTGTACGGACCACTCTGCATGACGCCTTACAGTCCTGCATGGCACCAAACGCTTCGCTAAGAAAGGAAAACGTAACCCCAAACCCAATTAAGGATTACAAATCAATGCTCTTGTTGTGTATACGTTTCGGTCACAGCTTTAAGTTTAGGCGCTGAGGCTTAGGCTTAGGTTAGCTTATGGCTTTATAAGCCTGAGCCTTAGCTTGAGTATAAGTCTTTACAAAATCCTTATCAACATTTCGAGGCCTGTCTTAAAAAATATCCTTCCGAAATTGTTTCCATATTTAAAATTGAAGAAATCTCACTTCAAGCGACAGCTTTTTGTGAAATTTAGCTGTCCGTTGCGAAATACGTTCGCCGGTTGCCGTGCTTCCAGTGAACGATATCGCACGGATTTGTGGATGTGTAACGATCGCTTCGCCTGTGGTCGATCCGTGACCGTAAACAAAATTGATCACACCTTTTGGAAACCCTAAAATATTGTTACATTATTATTTCATAGCAATTCTAAAATTATTATTTCTTGTACATTTCTAGTTTCAACGATTTTTGCTTTTATGTTTGCTATAATTAAAATAAAGAATTGAAATTAACTTGCGCACACAAGGCTATTTGCTTCAAATAGTATGGCTATTAAAAAACAAAAAAACAGAGATCGGGGGGCTAGGAACCTTGGAAAAATTATTGCACCCCCCTAGAAAATTTTCAACCTTGCTTGTTCACTCAACGAAAACCGTTGTATGCCCCACCTGAAAAAACTTTAGCCCCGCCCACAAGCAAGGTGGGGTGGCTACAGGCCTGACTCAAATATAAAAAAATTAACACTTATGTAATATTAAAATTCTGCCACAAACTTAATTTTCTTCAAATATGATAGTTTAAATTTCTGAAAATACAAAGGTACTAATTTATGAACATCGAATCACAATTGATAATTATTTCATATAGAAATGTTACCAATTTCGTTGAGCAACTTTGCAAGCAGATCTGTCGTTGCGGACGTAAATTCGCTGGGTTTTGCGATTACACAATTACCAGCAGCAATTGCCGGAGCAACCTACAAATATAAAACCGTTTTAAGCTCAATACGGAACCTATACGAAGGCCAGACGTTTCAGACCCAAGAGAAAAGGTTCAAACTTGCTTGTAAGTCATCTTCTTCAATGACCATCTCGATCACTTTTAGCGATACGATTCTCAAATGGCAATAGCAACAATCACCAGTTGGTGACAGATGCCAAAACTTTGAAAAGAATAAAATGGTAAATTTTGCAATTTAGTTTCATTTTTGAATTTACCATATCGCACTACAGTATACAGATTATTACATTTGTAGCTGTAAGCAGTTCGCTTGTTTAGGGATTTATTACTAACTGGTGATAGGTGCTACATATAAACCAGCCATGGCCAGGATATAACATCAACCTACAAGGGTTGCATGTACCATTGTTAAAATGTTAAAGAAACTGATTTAAAATGGTCTCGGTTTAAGAAACGCTGTCAAGTCGAATGTTTCAAAATTTAACTTTCTCG
>JASANG010002136.1:0-17017 GCA_030248215.1 Enoplolaimus lenunculus
ACTATATGCGCAGTGCAAAATCTCCACAAAACGTGAGAGCCTAATCGGGCTCGAGCGTTAAGCTCCTATTGATGAGTGGTCATCGTAAACGCCTCCCACCCGTAAAGACTGAGGTTCGAATCTTACCTTGAAATGACATCTTATATGAAATTGAAAATATTCATGTGAGAAAGAGTTAAGTTTATTTACGAATCGATAGTTAAATTTGACTCTTCAACCAACCGAGTTATGTATTATGCATCATCCACAATAAAGAATCTAGCTGTGTGGAGAAAAATGGTACACATTCCAAACCGTAAATTTCGAAAGTTGACACGCAAGCTCAACATTTAGGTCAATCGTAATAATCGTGGAATACATAAACTAACACATTTTGTAATAGCGCATTTAACAACTTTGTAAACTGTCATTGGCGTTCCAAACTTCAAGTTTACCACAGCATGACTTTAGAAACAAGCAATGATTACTGTAGACGTTTTCCGGAAATTGTGAAACAATAAACACTTACATTCTAAACTACGTATCGATTTTAATTCTTAAAACTTTATCTCACGCCTTTTTAGTTAAAACTATTAACAATGCAATTCTAGAAAACCCGTTCATGTACAATGACATATGTCGTACACCATCAATTTGAAGCAAACCAATATCAAATAATCTTGAAGTGAACAAAAGATAAAAGCGCGTCTTCCTATAGGTCTATTCGTTTCAGGTTTTGAAGACGTGACATTTTAAAGAGTCGTGAAAGTCTAAAATTACGGTTAAGAGAAACGTAAGCCTTTATTAATAACGGGGGACCATATATATTATGAAAATATCAGAAATCGTGCGGGGCGGAAAAAGAGAGGTAACCACACACACATTTGTGATACACGTGTAACTGTTAGGAATATTAGAAGTAACATATGTTTGTAAACGCGCGTGTATTGGAGTTGGACATTAAAGGTGTTTCAAATTACTCTGTTAAGTAAAATTTAACGAAACTAAAAACTATTTTATTTCCAATTTCCCTTATTTTCCGGAATTAAATCAGCACTTTCCACACAGCAACATTCTATAATGTGGATGATGCATTACATGAACGTTTAAATCTGGGTTGGGAAAGTTCAACTTTTAAAATGTTAAGATTTTAGTTTGTTAACTTTTGGCTTAGGTCCGAATTTTTCAATATGCATATATAATAATTCAATTCACATGCCCCAGTTGATTCAGCTTCTACTCAAGTGGAGTGGATTAGCTCCAAACAGAATTGTGCATTCGACGAAACTTTAGGCCATCACGCTTTACGCCATTCAGCTCTTGTAGACTGTAGTCTGGCTTTTATAAATAAGAGAATCAGTGCTTACACTGACTATTATTTCTTGAAAGTAAGAAATTTGTGTATTTATATATAAATTGGTTGCACTTTCTTTGGATATATAAAGAAAGCATTCAGGCTTCTGTTTTATATAATGAATTAGACTTCGGTTTAGGCTTCGACATTAGACAAAAGTTTAATGATACACTGCAAAAAATGGTGAGTCACATTGACTCCCTCCGAAATAGGCCCTTTGGGGCTACACTAACTGAGTCAAATTCGACTCCGCCAGAGTCAATCGTGCGATTCAGTGAGTCGAATTTAACTCTGTCGAAGTCAAGTCGAATTTGACTCTGTCGAAGCCAAGTCGAATTTGACTCAGTTTGTGCAGTCCCGTAGAGCCTATTTTGGAGAGAGTCAATTTGACTCACCATTTTTTGCAGTGTAGCTTTCAGACGACTATTGAGCAGAAAATTTCAACATAACGCTAGTTTTATGTTTTTATCTATTTAAAGAATAATTTTAAATTATTTACAATACTGTTTTCAACTGTAGCACATTGTTTTAAGCAGATACCTATTGAAACTTTGGTTGTTGTGGATCTGTTCATTTACTTTAAGGAAACATTGAGGCTCTTGCACACTTCTCCCACTGGTATAGGCTTTTACTTTAGTCATGGGTTTCGAGAAAAGGTGAAGGTTTCCTTCAGCTCTAAAAGCCTAAATTTTTACTTTTAAAGCATAAAAATAATCTTAAATGTGGTGTGGAATGTGTACAACAGCCGAAATTGATTTATTGACGATAGGTCGGTTTGGGTTGAGTTTTCAGCATCACACACCTTTAAGCCCTTGGAACCAAAATGAAGTTGGACGCTGATGGCAAGTAGAACACAATTCTATAATTTCTATCTCTCATGCCTCTACGAACCAAATTATCTTCCGCGAAATTTTTTGGATTTTTTAGAATTTTTAATATACTGTGATTATCAGTCCAACTATTAATAAATGCATTCATTTAGCTTTAACACCAAATTTTCGTTTATTATTCTGGCTGTTGCAGAAATTAGTTTGATGTTTTCCGAAGGTAAGCAGCAATAACCCGACACTGTGTTTGTTTGGCTCTTGACAGAAATTTCTCAAAAACCGTGGAAATCGCATCGGAACATCACAATTTCATTCATGTCTGGGGCCATGTCAGGAAGGCATTAAGTGCTGTAGGACCGGTATTGACCCTCATATGCGCGCTTTTTGCACCAAAACTTTTCTGATTGTGGGAACCTCGCCACCACTAAGAGGGAATGTGTACAGGAGACCCGAAAAAAATTTTCCCACTCCTGTTTTAGACCTCGCTGATTCAAAAGACATTCTTTGCTACAATCGATCCAGCAATTGTCTTAATTACATAGACGAGTTATCAGCCCACGAACAATGCTTCGCTACACCAATAGCATTTGGTTCAATCACCCCGAGATTTCATTGCGGTGGCGAACATGGAACCAGTATGAAATGTGACCAATTGTTACAGTATCAGACGTTGGAATATTGTGTAAATTTTGGCCGAAACTATGAACAATTTAGCGTACCGTGTTACGTATTTTGCAAAGGTATTAAGTTGTTAACTTTAGCAGCCAATGTAAAAAAACAGGCCGTAGCAGTTGTATAAGCATATTCCTAAGCCTAAGCCTAAAGCCTAAGCAAAAAAATAGTCTAAAGCTTAAGCTAAAAGTTCTATCCCACAAACTGCTGTTTATTGTTTTCCTAAACAGTACGCTTTAGGCCGAGGCTCAGAATACAACTGATACTAAGCCTGAGCTTGAACTTGAGCCTAAGCCTTTGACTGTTTAATTAATGTAGTCATTATGACTAATACAAGGTCACTTTTTGACGTCTTCAGGGACTTTTTGACAACTTCACGTGGGTCGATTAAAATAAACGCTGTCGGTTCCGTGCGGTCATTCATGTAAGTTGCAGCATGGTGTCGAACTGCGTCCGACGGCGCCCGGCATTAAAATAGTCAAAAAATTATAGCGCAACCCTAACTGATTTCACTTTTTAGACTGCGTTGACAGACGAACCGGTTGCTTCAGCGGTCGGCATTGCATTCCTGGCGCCGAATATCCGTTTACTGGTGACTTTTGTACGATATGGCCAAAAAATGACGGTCCTCTGTATCGATTTCAACAAGAGTCTTTTATTGAAGTGCACCGATTTGACCGATGTGTGGTACTCGACCAAAATAATGGACCGGTGTGTTATCCTACGGCGCGTTTGCAGGCCGAATATGCGGAAGGCGAATTTGGAAATACAATTGTCGCTCAGGTGTCATGTCATTGGAAATGTAACGGTATATATATTGAAGCAAGTGCCCATACATGGAAATGGTGCCGGATGAAAAATGAAGGTTTCTATTACCGCAAGCAGTCTCGTATCCAGCTCAGCAAGATAGGTGAAGTTAAAAGCTTACAAGCGTGATTCAAACATTTGTAAGGGGGCCCAACATTTTTCGGCATTTTTGTAGTTTTTCCTCTACAATATAAAAATTTTGTTGATTTGTAGGTTTAACAGGTCCGTAGCCAACTCGTCTAGCAAAAGGAGCTAAAAAAATTTCAGAAGGGGTATACAAGGGAGTTACAAATTTTTTCCAGGGGGGTTGAGCCCTCCCTTCTCTCCTTTGGCTACGGGCCCGAGGCATAGGCTAAGTTGTATGATGTTTCGGCTTAGGTTGAGAAAAATGATACTGATACAGCCGTCACCTATCAATACGCTATTTGTGTTTAGGAGCCACTGTGGAGGGCGGGAGAACTACAAAAGTGCCAATTTTTCGAGGGGAAGAGGTTGAAACCCTACTGGTTTCGCTATTATATACCTTGGTCTCAGATTAAAGCGAACGAGCTGCAATTTAATATTCGGCACCTTTCCTATTCATGGGCGAAAGCCATAGTATCAAACACGCAAATGGTATCAACTACGCTGCCAGCTTTGCGCAATGCGCAAAAGTTAGCGAAAGCGCAAAAAATTCCTTGCAAATTTTTTTGTTGAAAAAATACTTCACTGGAGTAAATGGTCCAACGCACAAATGAACAGGTTCTTAACTTCCAGTGTTTATTTTATGTTACAATAACGACAAATAGTTGCTCATGCGTTGTAGTACGAAAATTAAGCATAAAATTTTTTATGTTCATGGGTGTAGTACAAGGAGGGCGCCATAGGGAGATACATATGTCCTTACGAAAAGTCTGGAAGTACTTTTACAGGATATATCAAACTCCTAGCCAGCAGAGGTTTAAGGGACTCAGCCTCCTTTAGAAAAGCTTTGCCCACATAGAAACGTTTTTCAACCGCATTTTGAGTTGTCTACGGACTTGTGCAGAATAACCTGCAGAGTTGGAAAACGTTTGTAATTCGCTACGCTCCGTCACAAAAAAGTTTTAAACGTGGAATGGACATCGCATCCCGTGGCTACGCCCTTGTTTATGTTTACTGTTTAACCAGAGCGTATTCACCAGACGTTTGCAAGATCACCCACAGACATTTCTCACTATTTCAGCGCGTAAAGAAAGCGATATAAAAGACCGAACTTATCTTAACGCGGTTCGTTAATTTGTAATCTATCAAATGTAGTCAGCGACTAAAAGTATTTACTTATGAACGCTTTTAAAAATGACAAAATGGTTAAGTAATTACTTACCACGTACTTAAGTACTAATTCGTACTCAAGTACTAAGGGTTTAAAAAACCCAGCCATTATCAATTTATTATAGCAACTAGTACTCCGTTGCCAAAAACTACATCATTGGAGTCATCGAAGTCCACCAAAGACATTTTCAGTATGTTGCATACCACAGCTATTTGGTCAACAGCAACAACCACATCATCATCAACAACAACAACGACGACAACAACGACGACAACAACAACAACAACAACAACAAAAACAACAACAACAAAAACAGCAACTACAAGGAAAGAAAAAGCAACCACAACAACGCTATTTAGCGGACAAAGACAATCAGATAGCTACCGCACTACGGAGAAATATTTATTCAATCATACTATACAATCTACACCTTTGGTGACCGAAAGCCGTAGAAACCATGTATTTGCAGCAGACAACATTCATTCGATTACGCACGATACAAACAATAACGTTAACTTCAACGAAGGTCATGACCCATGCTTAGGACTAGTAATATTTGTTGGGATTTTCGCAGGCACAACTCTAGTTTCTACAATAACCTTGACAATATTTGCTATTGCTGTTTGTATATACACGAGGATCAGGCAGTGATGTGCACCGCTAAGGCGCTTGGTTTAATGAAACAAAGTTCTGAGGGACAACCTGCACTGTACAAAATGGGGAGTCAAATTGACTATCTCGGAAACAGGCTTTTCCTGACTACACAAACTGAGTCAAATTTGACTCCGCCAGAGTCAAATTCGATTCACTGTTGACTCTGGCGGAGTCAAATTTGATTCAGTTTGTCTAGTCAGGAAAAGCCCGTTTCCGAGATAGTCAATTTGACTCCCCATTTTTTACAGTGTGGGCGGAACTGCTTGCGAAGTCAAGGTTTAGGCTCGCTCAAACATGCTGTAGACGAACGTTTGAAGATACCAAACACTCCATTTAACGTAAAGTACCTATTTTAATGCAGTTTTACATAGATCATCTGGTTCAGTTATTAACGTTCTGCTACGGTCAAAAGCAAAACAAAAAATTCATGTTCACAATTTTTACAAACTACAGATTGTTATTTTGGTTTATTGGCCAATGTATGTGCAGGGTCTTCACAGTATTGTATAAGTATATTCCAAAATCTGATGGTAAGCCTGCCCTAGCGTACAAGCTTAACCCCTTCTCACATAAAGTTGACTATGGGCAACTAAGCGCAGTGTACATACGTTAAATAATATATATCGCGCAGTGTTCAATAAATGCAACACGTATACATAGTACTAAATTATCACAAGACGTGAGAGCCTCCTCGGGCTTCAGCGTCAAGCTCCTATTGCTGAGTGGTGATGGTAAACGCCTCCTGCTGCAGTCACTAGAGTTCGAATCCTAGCATAAAAGTAGGTCTCAGATGAAATAGAAAATATTCATGTGATAAAGGGTTAATTGCTACACGTTTACATAAGCCTAAGCAAAAACGGCGTTAAAGCTTAAGATTACTCCATAGCAGTCTCACGTATAAACGGTTCATCTTTGACTTTTACATGGCCATAAATCTGTGTTTGGAAACAGAAAAACAAAATCTACAAAGAAAGTTATCTAATTTAAAATTTAGGAAATTCCATTATTCTGTAGTGTGGCTCCGTAGTAAACAAGGGGGACAGAGGGCTGAACCCCCTGGAACAATCTTGGCCAGTGTTGAAATTTTTTAACCTTGCTTGCAAGTCAAGGAAAACCCTTGTATGCCCCTGTTGAACAATTTTCAGCCCCTCTATCAAGTTGAGCTGGCTAAGGGCATGTTATTCTGACCGAAAATCACTACATTTATTTTATTAGAAGTGTGAAACTGCATCAGATAATACATTCACAGATTAAACTCAAAAATATTAGTTATAGACCTGTTACAACGGTACGCAAAATATTTAACAAAAGGATGCAGTCAACAAGAAATACATTTCAAACCAACCTTCGCATTTTAACTCTTCGATACTTCTTCTTGCTATGCGAAGTTAAGGCGTCACTATTGTACTTTCAGTAAAAATTATGCCCTATTCACACGTGCAAGTTTTTGCTGTGAGAACTTGCAGCTGCAACTTGTACTTGCAAGTTTTGTTCGAAGTCCTTGCAGCTGCAAATAATTTATTAAAAATCATACATAGGAATTTAGTTCATATGACAGAATAACCGTGCAACTTCATTGAATTTATTGCAGCCGCTTTCTCATTGGCTGATATAAAGTGATCGTCATGCGTACAATTTGCAGCTGCACGTTCTCGCAGCAAAAACTTGCACGTGTGAATAGGGCTTTAGGATAACGTACGATTTTTAACAAATTTATACCAATCATTCAGTAATTGTCAGAATGCACTCGGAAGTGAAAAATGTCGGAGCCTGAGCACTGAGCAGCAGGTAGACAAAAATACCGCGGAAAAAAGAATTCTACCATGAGTAGTGTCGCAGTGGAAGCAGAACTTCAATATGTAATAATCAGGGTGCAACCGGAATTACAATTTACCGCACCTAGGATTCGAAAACTTTTTTGATGTATTATTGGCGAATTAACCCTATAGTTGAAGATAAATATTGACGTAAAGCGCTGCATTGTAGATTTTTCTTATCCACCGCAGCAAAATCTAGCTTAGATGGATTATTTTATTTGATTGTATTGGTTGATATACTATGCCAATTAAAGCAATTTGATTTTTATCGTCACTAAATGAACAAGTGGCATTAAAAACATTCTTAAAGATGAACAAATTTTAAAAAACGACAAAAATTTAATACTACCGGAATTTTTAATTCCAATAAAAAATTACCACGTCCGGAAGGTAAAAAAATGCCGGAACTGGAACCAGAATCATAATTTCGGTTGCATGGTAATAATATTCTGGGGTGGTAGAAAATATATTAATTGTCTTTTGGGAATCACCAGCTTGCGGACTTCTTAGAAAACTTGCCAAAAATTAGCTTAAGAGAATTTTCAACTATTTCATCATTAAGTTTTCCGAAAACACATCAGCAGCAATTTAGTAAACAAAATTGAACTAGGTACCAAAACACTAATTTTGACATAAAAATATTCAAAGAAAGTTTCCAATATTTAAATTACGAATAATTTGCAACAAAACCGTAAAATTTCCGGTTCCTGCATCTTTGAATGCAGGAGGAATTGAATTTATGCAAGAATTCCGGCCAGAACAGGGACTCCGGTTGAACCCTGCTGTACGGCTAAGCCTAGGGTGTCGTGTAGGCATATCGCTACGAAAATATGAAGGTACCATAACGTCCGAATCAACCCCTCTGTTCTGTTTTCAAACAGGGTTACATATTTTGTCTTTACGCTTAACACAGCTAATGCTTGGCGAATTGCAACTGCAATATGTATATATACTAAAAAGAAACAGAAAACCGTATGTAATAAGAGCTTTTATAGTCTTCTTTCCTCTACATTTATAACCTAAGGACCTAGGGAACCTATTCCAACCAAAGCCTAAGCCTAAGCCTGTGAGTGGTGTATAAAGGAAACGAAATAAGTAAGCAACATATCAAAGCAAATGTTAAATTTTCAATTTTAAAGTGATATGATTTCCAACTAACGTTAACTTTTAACGCCATATGAGAATCATTGAGCATAAATACTTCTTTAAAAACTGCTAGAATCAACACATTGACAAAATAAACACATGACGAATTGATTTCGCAAACGCGGATACTCGGTTAATGGCATTTTTCAATAAACGATGGCACAGGTCTTGTGACTTGCGCAGTTTGCCACCATAATTTAAAAATCATTTCATCTTTCAATTAATATTACATAGCTACTCGATTTTCGCAGTTTTCGCTCGTAAAGTAGCTTCGAATGTGTTTAAAATGCTTGAAGCATGTCACAATCCATGTTTTCAGTTTTAGCTTATGATAATCAGCTGCCTAACGGCATATAATATTATCCACACCGTTATGATTCCTGTTTTACCAGGTATACATCCGAATTGGTGGTTTCACAGAAATATCCATTATACACGGCTGGCTACTGTACTGGAATCTACGCAAAGATTAGTAGAAGCTCAATAATGACACATTTAGACCCTGAGCTGCTGTATTTAGTATTAACCATGCTAGATTTAGGTTGATTTTTAGACACTTGTGCCCAGTTAACCAGCCACTGGTATAAGTCCATAGAAATAAATATTCATAACACCAGCGGGTGCTGTAATGAATCCAGTTAAACATTTGTAGAAACGGCGCATTTCGTAGTAACAGTTGCTTTATTAATTAAACCAGATTCAGTGGTATTCGAACGACCATGAGGGGTGCGTCTTAAAGCACCCCCAAACGGAGCTATCACATGACAACCATTTGGACTACGATTACAATCGGCGACGTTACCCTGGGCAGAACCTTCAAAGGTTTGCCGGTCACAGCCGGAACTCACTGGTATATCCGGTATGGGTCGGTTTGGAACCGGAGGCAGTGGTTTTCGAGGGGGTGGCGGAATGTTGAGCTTTTGATGTTGCTGACTTAAGAGTTGATGTAAAGATTCTGGATTTGGTAAATTAAATTGTCCTAAACTTGGATCTGTTCGAGGGGATAAGTTTCGAGATCCGGCATGAAAACTTGACCGAAAATTTTGTTGTTGTTAAACACACCACACCAAAAAACACAAAAAAAAAAAACAAAACCAAAAAACAAACACAAACACAAAACACACAAACAAAACAACCAAAACCCAAAAAAAAACAAAAAAAAAACAAACCCACAAAAAAAAAACACAAAACAACCACCAAAAAAACACACCAAAAACAACAAACACAACCAAAAAACAAAAAAAAAACAAACAAAAAACACAAAAAAACAAAAAAAACCAAAAAAACAACCACAAACACAAAACCAAAAACAAACACAAAACCACCAAAACACACAAAAAAACCACACCCCACCACCAACACCACACACAAACAAAAAAAAAAAAACACCAACCACACACCAACCAAACCACCAAACCAACAACACAACACCAACAAAACCAAAAACAAAACACACCCAAAACAAACCAAAAAAAAATCACCAAACCAACAAAAGGTGCGCGTCGCCGGGAATAGCAAATTTTTACTGAAAGTACAATAGCGACGCCTTAACTTCGCATAGCAAGAAGAAGTATCGAAGAGTTAAAAATGCGAAGGTTGGTTTGAAATGTATTTCTTGTTGACTGCATCCTTTTGTTAAATATTTTGCGTACCGTTGTAACAGGTCTATAACTAATATTTTTGAGTTTAATCTGTGAATGTATTATCTGATGCAGTTTCACACTTCTAATAAAATAAATGTAGTGATTTTCGGTCAGAATAACATGCCCTTAGCCAGCTCAACTTGATAGAGGGGCTGAAAATTGTTCAACAGGGGCATACAAGGGTTTTCCTTGACTTGCAAGCAAGGTTAAAAAATTTCAACACTGGCCAAGATTGTTCCAGGGGGTTCAGCCCTCTGTCCCCCTTGTTTACTACGGAGCCACACTACAGAATAATGGAATTTCCTAAATTTTAAATTAGATAACTTTCTTTGTAGATTTTGTTTTTCTGTTTCCAAACACAGATTTATGGCCATGTAAAAGTCAAAGATGAACCGTTTATACGTGAGACTGCTATGGAGTAATCTTAAGCTTTAACGCCGTTTTTGCTTAGGCTTATGTAAACGTGTAGCAATTAACCCTTTATCACATGAATATTTTCTATTTCATCTGAGACCTACTTTTATGCTAGGATTCGAACTCTAGTGACTGCAGCAGGAGGCGTTTACCATCACCACTCAGCAGGAGCTTGAGGCTGAAGCCCGAGGAGGCTCTCACGTCTTGTGATAATTTAGTACTATGTATACGTGTTGCATTTATTGAACACTGCGCGATATATATTATTTAACGTATGTACACTGCGCTTAGTTGCCCATAGTCAACTTTATGTGAGAAGGGGTTAAGCTTGTACGCTAGGGCAGGCTTACCATCAGATTTTGGAATATACTTATACAATACTGTGAAGACCCTGCACATACATTGGCCAATAAACCAAAATAACAATCTGTAGTTTGTAAAAATTGTGAACATGAATTTTTTGTTTTGCTTTTGACCGTAGCAGAACGTTAATAACTGAACCAGATGATCTATGTAAAACTGCATTAAAATAGGTACTTTACGTTAAATGGAGTGTTTGGTATCTTCAAACGTTCGTCTACAGCATGTTTGAGCGAGCCTAAACCTTGACTTCGCAAGCAGTTCCGCCCACACTGTAAAAAATGGGGAGTCAAATTACTATCTCGCAAAGGCTTTTCCTGACTAGACAAACTGAATCAAATTTGACTCCGCCAGAGTCAACAGTGAATCGAATTTGACTCTGGCGGAGTCAAATTTGACTCAGTTTGTGTAGTCGGGAAAAGCCTGTTTCCGAGAGAGTCAATTTGACTCCCCATTTTGTACAGTGCAGGGTGTCCCTCAGAACTTTGTTTCATTAAACCAAGCGCCTTAGCGGTGCACATCACTGCCTGATCCTCGTGTATATACAAACAGCAATAGCAAATATTGTCAAGGTTATTGTAGAAACTAGAGTTGTGCCTGCGAAAATCCCAACAAATATTACTAGTCCTAAGCATGGGTCATGACCTTCGTTGAAGTTAACGTTATTGTTTGTATCGTGCGTAATCGAATGAATGTTGTCTGCTGCAAATACATGGTTTCTACGGCTTTCGGTCACCAAAGGTGTAGATTGTATAGTATGATTGAATAAATATTTCTCCGTAGTGCGGTAGCTATCTGATTGGCTTTGTCCGCTAAATAGCGTTGTTGTGGTTGCTTTTTCTTTCCTTGTAGTTGCTGTTTTTGTTGTTGTTGTTTTTGTTGTTGTTGTTGTTGTTGTCGTTGTTGTCGTCGTTGTTGTTGTTGATGATGATGTGGTTGTTGCTGTTGACCAAATAGCTGTGGTATGCAACATACTGAAAATATCTTTGGTGGACTTCGATGACTCCAATGATGTAGTTTTTGGCAACGGAGTACTAGTTGCTATAATAAATTGATAATGGCTGGGTTTTTTAAACCCTTAGTACTTGAGTACGAATTAGTACTTAAGTACGTGGTAAGTAATTACTTAACCATTTTGTCATTTTTAAAAGCGTTCATAAGTAAATACTTTTAGTCGCTGACTACATTTGATAGATTACAAATTAACGAACCGCGTTAAGATAAGTTCGGTCTTTTATATCGCTTTCTTTACGCGCTGAAATAGTGAGAAATGTCTGTGGGTGATCTTGCAAACGTCTGGTGAATACGCTCTGGTTAAACAGTAAACATAAACAAGGGCGTAGCCACGGGATGCGATGTCCATTCCACGTTTAAAACTTTTTAGTGACGGAGCGTAGCGAATTACAAACGTTTTCCAACTCTGCAGGTTATTCTGCACAAGTCCGTAGACAACTCAAAATGCGGTTGAAAAACGTTTCTATGTGGGCAAAGCTTTTCTAAAGGAGGCTGAGTCCCTTAAACCTCTGCTGGCTAGGAGTTTGATATATCCTGTAAAAGTACTTCCAGACTTTTCGTAAGGACATATGTATCTCCCTATGGCGCCCTCCTTGTACTACACCCATGAACATAAAAAATTTTATGCTTAATTTTCGTACTACAACGCATGAGCAACTATTTGTCGTTATTGTAACATAAAATAAACACTGGAAGTTAAGAACCTGTTCATTTGTGCGTTGGACCATTTACTCCAGTGAAGTATTTTTTCAACAAAAAAATTTGCAAGGAATTTTTTGCGCTTTCGCTAACTTTTGCGCATTGCGCAAAGCTGGCAGCGTAGTTGATACCATTTGCGTGTTTGATACTATGGCTTTCGCCCATGAATAGGAAAGGTGCCGAATATTAAATTGCAGCTCGTTCGCTTTAATCTGAGACCAAGGTATATAATAGCGAAACCAGTAGGGTTTCAACCTCTTCCCCTCGAAAAATTGGCACTTTTGTAGTTCTCCCGCCCTCCACAGTGGCTCCTAAACACAAATAGCGTATTGATAGGTGACGGCTGTATCAGTATCATTTTTCTCAACCTAAGCCGAAACATCATACAACTTAGCCTATGCCTCGGGCCCGTAGCCAAAGGAGAGAAGGGAGGGCTCAACCCCCCTGGAAAAAATTTGTAACTCCCTTGTATACCCCTTCTGAAATTTTTTTAGCTCCTTTTGCTAGACGAGTTGGCTACGGACCTGTTAAACCTTCAAAATCAACAAAATTTTTATATTGTAGAGGAAAAACTACAAAAATGCCGAAAAATGTTGGGCCCCCTTACAAATGTTTGAATCACGCTTGTAAGCTTTTAACTTCACCTATCTTGCTGAGCTGGATACGAGACTGCTTGCGGTAATAGAAACCTTCATTTTTCATCCGGCACCATTTCCATGTATGGGCACTTGCTTCAATATATATACCGTTACATTTCCAATGACATGACACCTGAGCGACAATTGTATTTCCAAATTCGCCTTCCGCATATTCGGCCTGCAAACGCGCCGTAGGATAACACACCGGTCCATTATTTTGGTCGAGTACCACACATCGGTCAAATCGGTGCACTTCAATAAAAGACTCTTGTTGAAATCGATACAGAGGACCGTCATTTTTTGGCCATATGGTACCAAAGTCACCATTAAACAAATATTTGGCGCCAGAAATGCAATGCCGACCGCTGAGGCAACCGGTTCGTCTGTCAACGCAGTCTAAAGTGAAATCAGGTTAGGGTTGCGCTATAATTAATGCCGGCCGTCGCTTTTCCCATCCTCCTTCTGTACCCCGCCCAGCTTTCCCCGTGAGCTCCCGCACCGCGGGCCTAAGCGCGAGAGTACTGTATTTGAAAAACGATAAAAAGGCAGTTTTGTAGGATAAAAATTTTAGGCTTAATCTTTAGGCAACTTCTCTTTTTTTGCTTAGGCTTTAAGCTTAGGCTTAGGATTATGCTTATACAACTGCTACGGCCTGTTTTTTTACGTCAAGTAATAAAGTTAACAACTTAATACACTTTTGCGGAATTAGCTAACACGGTACACTAAATTGTTCATAGTTTCGGCCAAACCACACACGATATGTTCAAACATATGATATTTTAGCAATTTCGTCACACTTCATACTGAGAGTTCCATGTTTTGCGCCACGGAGAATGAAATATCGGGGGTGAAATTTTTTCAAATGTATTTGCTGTAAGCGAAGCCTATTTCGTGGGCTGATAACTCGTCTATGTAATTAAGACAATTGATGGAATCAATTGTCACAAAGAATGTCTTTTGAATCAGCGAGGTCTAAAGCGGGAGTAAGAAAAAATTTTTCGAGACCTCACTGTACACATTCCCCTCTTCGTGGTGGCGAGGTTCCCACAATCAGAAACTTTTTCGTGCGAAAAGCGCGCATAACAGGGTAAAAATCTACAAATCTGCGTCCCTACGGCTTTTAATATGTTCCTAACATGGCCCCAGACGTGAATGAAATTGTGATGTTCCCGATGCGATTTCCCCACGGTTTTTGAGAAGAGATTTATCTCAAGAGCCAAACAAACACAGTGTCCGGTTATTATTTTCTTGCTTTCGGAAAACGTGGGACGAATTTCTCCAACAGCCAGAATGATAAACGAAAATTTGGTGTTAAACTTGAATAGATGTCGTTATTTAATAGTTGGACTGATAATCACAGTATATTAAAAATTTTAAAAAATCCAAAAAATTTGGCGGAAGATAATTTGGTTAAAACAGGACTGGGGGATCAAAATTATCAAGAATTGTGTTCTACTTGCCATCAGCGTCCAGACTTCATTTCGGTTAAGAGGGCTTAAAGGTGTGTGATGCTGAAAACTAAACCCAAACCGACCTATCGTCAATAAATCAAACTCAGCTGTTTGTACACATTCCACACCACATTTAAGATTAATTTTATGCTTTAAAAGTAAAAATTTAGGCTTTTAGAGCTGAAGCAAAACTGTCACCTTTCTCGAAACCCATGACTAAAAGCAAAAGCTCTTACCAGTGGGAGAAGTGTGCAAGAGTTTCAATGTTTCCTTAAAGTGACTGAAAGAATCCAACAATATTACCAAAGATTTTCAATAGGTCATCTGCTAAAACAATGTGCTACAGTTGAAAACAGTATTGTAAATAATTTAAAATTATTCTTTAAATAGAAAAAGATCGGGGAAAACTAGCGTTATGTTGGAAACTTTCTGCTCGATAGTCGTCTGAAAGCTACACTGCAAAAAATGGTGAGTCAAATTATGATCTCTCCAAATAGGCTCTACAGGGAACTGCACAAACTGAAGTCAAATTCGACTTGGCTCCGACAGAGTCCAAATTCGACTTGACTTCGACAGAGTTATCATTCGACTCACTGAATCGCACGATTGACGCTGGCGGAGTCCAAATCTGACTCAGTTGGTGTAGCCCCAAAGGGCCTGGATTCTTCAAAAAGAAGTCAATGTGATTACACCGCTTTTTTCCAGTGTATCATTAAACTTTTGTCTAATGTCGAAGCCTAAACCGAAGTCTAATTCATTATATAAAACAGAAGCCAATGCTTTCTTTATATATCCAAAGAAAGTGCAACCAATTTATATATAAATACACAAATTTCTTACTTTCAAAAATAATAATAGTCAATGTAAGCACTGAATCTCTTATTTATAAAAGCCAGACTACAGTCTACAAGAGCTGAATGGCGTAAAGCGTGATGGCCTAAAGTTTCGTGGATAGCACAATTCTGTTTGGAGCTCATCCATCTCACTCGGGTGGAAGCTGAAAAATGCAACTGGGGCATGTGAATTGAATTATTATATATGCATATCTGAAAAATTCGGACGTGAGCCAAAAGTTAACAAACTAAAAATCTTAACATGTTAAAAGTTGAATTTTTCGAATTTAGCCCCAGATTTGAACGTTCATGGAATGCTATCATCCACATTATAGAATGTTGCTGTGTGGAAAGTGCTGATTTAATTCCGGAAAATAAGGGAAATTGGAAATAAAAATGAGTTTTCAGTTTCGTTAAATTTTACTTAACAGAGTAATTTGAAACACCTTTAATGTCCAACTCCAAATACACGCGCGTTTACAAACATATGTTACTTGAAATATTCCTAACAGTTACACGTGTATCACAAATGTGTGTGTGGTTACCTCTCTTTTTCCGCCCCGCACGATTTCTGATATTTTCAGTTAATATATATGGTCCCACGTTATTAGGATAAAGGCTTACGTTTCTCTTAACCGTAATTTTAGACTTTCACGACTCTTAAAATGTCACGTCTTCAAAACCTGAAACGAATAGACCTATAGGAAGACGCGCTTTTATCTTTTGTTCACTTCAACATTATTTGATATCGGTTTGCTTCAAATTGATGGTGTACGACAGATGTCATTGTCATGTACAGGTTTTCTGAGAATTACATTGTTAATAGTTTTAACTAAAAGGCGTAAGATAAAAGTTTTAAGAATTAAAAATCGATACGTAGTTTAGAATGTAAGTGTTTATTGTTTCAGCAATTTGCCGGAAAACGTCTACAGTAATCATTGCTTGTTTCTAAAGTCATGCTGTGGTAAACTTGAAGTCTGGAACGCCAATGACAGTTTACAAATTCGTTAAATGCGCTACTACAAAATGTGTTAGCATATGTATTCCCCCACGATTTTTACGATTGACCTAAATGTTGAGCTTGCGTGTCCAACTTTCGAAATTTACGGTTTGGAATGTGTACCATTTTTCTCCACACAGCTAGAATTACTTATTGTGGATAATGCATAATGTGTTAACATAGGACTCGGTTGGTTGAAGAGTCAAATTTAACTATCGATTCGTAACGATAAACTTAACTCTTTCTAACATGAATATTTTCAATTTCATATGAAGATGTCATTTCAAGGTAAGATTCGAATCTCGAGTCTTTACGGGTGGGAGGCGTTTACGATGACCACTCATCAATAGGAAGTTAACGCTCGAGCCCGAGTAGGCTCTCACGTTTTGTGGAGATTTTGCACTGCGCATATAGT
>JASANG010001543.1:0-16953 GCA_030248215.1 Enoplolaimus lenunculus
GTCCTTATGATAAGTAATATGTAATGATTATATTATTGCAAGTTATACCGGTGGAACTGTACTGTGTGACCATTTTAACGCCGTTCTTTCGCTGTCCGGTCCCGATTACGGTTATTTGGCGCCATTGAGATCCGCACTGTAAGGGTTGCGCTATACTCACCGCGCACCGCCGCCGGACGCCGGTTCGACGCACAATAAACTGTTTTATTAAAATTCTACTCAATAAATTTTGCTTATATTTTTGTTAGAAACGCATAGCGGCGTGGCGTGGCATACGGCAGCTGCGGCAGAGCGCGGCACAGTGAAATACAGCACGACTATAACGCACATTCAATACCGTATGCTACCGCATAAGAATTTGTAAAGAAAAATTTTGTGACTTGCGGCGCCACACAAGTGTATTGCCACTGTTAGACGGTTACTCGACGGCGTATGGTATTCAGTATAATTATTATATATGATGGTCCTTTTTCTAACTGAACTTCAGCCTTATTTGCACAGTGGCTCCGGTGAAAGTCGCGTTGATGTGAATTCATTGAATGTATTCGAACATATAGAAGTGAAAAACGTTGAATGGTCTTGGGCAACAATTCGATCGAAATCCTGCGTTTACATTCCTTACGGTAAGATGACGTTTACACATTCGCAACCTTCACGTTAATACAAAGTCTAAAATAGAACTGCAATCGTAGTGATAGAGCTGGGCTTAACTGTTTTAACTAATGTTTCGATGACGGCCACATTTTACGGATCAATAAATGCGCCACTACGCAGTGCCGGAGCAGACAGAGGTAGGGGCTCCCACCAAACTCCAGGGTGGGGTCCCCAAACTTGCAAGCGAAGCGAGTGTGAAACCAGACGCATTTTAAAACTTCGTCGGTTTTTGTTTCAACCGGTTAGGGTATAGGCCCTTTAGAGTTAGGGCCGTTCCAAATGGAGTTGGGGTGGCTGCTACGGTCCTGCCTCTACAACAAAAAAGACTTTGATTGATACCGCGATGAACTTCTTTATATGAAACTATGCGAGTAAATTTAGTCATATTTTGCCAAAGTTTCTAGGTCATAAAACAGCAGCTGGCCAATGGCCAAATTTGACACGAGGTAATTCGTTGCTTATGTTACGGTGTGCATTGCGTTACTGTGTAAATTTGACAGTTTGTGTATTTTATAAATTGCACTTTTATCAAGCGCGAAGTATATAACAGCATGTATTAATATGCACACGATACCATCCACGTTGTATTTTAGGTTACCCGCAACAATTTCGTGCGTATGGACGATCTTATATTGTTGCATTTAACTTTATGCCCAAATTAAAATATAATCAATGTGAGCTCGAACAAAATCCCACAACGCTTCGCTTGCCTTTATCAATGGTTCAGTCAAATTTTATCTGTAGCAGCGGCAGTAATTTGGTAAGTCTATGTTTGACAGCAAAATGTTGATGTCAGATTCAATTGCAAATGCGTAACTTAAGGCTCGATGTGGTCTTTGATTTTTGCATCTTAGGTTTAGTTTTGGTAAGTAAAATTGTAAAAAAATTTGCTGCCTGTAGCAGGGGGCTCCATTTAAATAGGTTTTACAACGCTGAACTATTTTTTCCACGAAATGAAAATTGCAGTATGGGATGTGTCTTCGTCCGTTTTGCCAATTTTTTCATTGATTGCTTCAAGTTCTACTTTCAAGTCTTAGTTTGATACTTGAGTTATTTAATCAAAATGTAACGCGTCTTTGTTAAATACCATCTAGTCTCTTAAGCGATTATCTTTAATATTATCAGGTATTCAACTTACGCAGCAACCGCAACAGGTGGTCTGGGGAATTACTGAAGAAAGCGCTATTAGCACTAGCACGCATCGAAAAGCGATTGCATTTTGAAGCACTCGCATATTTTTGGTCGAATTACAATCCGTTGCAATCTCGTTTTAACACCAGAAACCTACACATCGCTTATGAGCTGTTATCTACGGAAAAAACCTCTGGTGAAAGCGACCAGTCGAAAGAGCAAATTCCAACTGAAGTCCACTTTTCGGATTTTTCTGATACTTGGAACGCTTTGGATTCAACTGAAAACTTCAGACGACCGTATAATCCAATTCCACGGTTAGCATTGGAGCAACTCAATTTAGAAACGTCACGCCAAATTGCAGAGTTGCTAAATGCGGATGCTATTGTGATCAAAGGCGCTCAATTTAAACTACACGACGAGCTGTAAATTTTAGTCGTTTTAGGAAAATAGAACTTTTATGTCTTGAAAGGCAAACTTCGAACACAAAAGCCTTTGGGTCATCCACGTAATAGTGCATGTATTAGTGTAAAAAATGGTCCAGGTCTGGGTAAGGACCAATGTCATTTTCAGGAACTCAGTAGGAAGGATGATATATTTGGGAATATTCTCTAAGCATAGTCCAAGGACAACACAGACATCCTGCTTACGTCTCCGATGTCGCCACACTCACAGAACAGAGTGCATAATGTCCTTACACTGTAACGAGACACTGTTCGAAGGGACTATTGTTGTACATTTGTTTTAGCAGAAGCTATGCACAAAAAATTGCAATTTATTTTCTAGAAACAACGCTGTAGCGAGAGTGCGTTTTGTGAGTAGTCCCTACCGAGGGACTCTGTTTTGTCCCTACTGCCTTGGGACACTGCCAGGACAAAACCGACTCTCTAAGTACAGGGTGTATGTCGTCATCAGGCCCTCGTTATAGCATCGTTTTTTGACATTGGTCCTAAGGGGTGGGTGGACAATTTTTCACAACTATGCGCGCATTATTACGCGGATGATCCATAATAAATTAGTAATGAAAAACGCCCACGTACTGAACAAAGGTTAAACCCAGTTATACTCAAGCAATATATCAATTATACCTTGAACGTACTATAGTTACCCGAATAAGAGTGGGAGCACTGAAATTTATTTGTCCTCTCCAGAGGCTACCTCCCCTATTATTCGGTTATGGACCGTTATTTATTTTTAATCACTCCGTCGCCGTTCGTTGCTGATATATATTCGGTGTTGCAGGTATCCTTAAATGAGATACATTTATTTTTCTTGCACCAAAAGCTTGAGCGGTAATGCAAGGTTATACTTAGGAATGTACTTTCAAAACTTAAGGAGGCTTTAAAGTTTTGAACTCAACTTTACTTGGCCTTGGAATCATTTATGCGCAACATTTAGGGATAATTGGCATTTATGAACTCTAATTAGGATTTAGGGACTCTATCTGCTGTTCATATCAAGACTTCCGCAGTAATTGAGGATGTTTCATGAACGAAAATCTTTTCTTAATTGTACAAAGTTCAATTGTTTAACTGTCATTTGCAGGCGTAAAATGTGTTTCTTTATCTTACAAAAGGTACTACTACGGATAATGCATGTCATCACCATTGAAGACTAATAATTGGAACCCGCAATGTGGTTATGATGTTAAAATAAAAAGTTACAACAGACCTGTAATACTATAAAGTAAGGAAACAGAGAAATCTACGACAAGAGCATCAACCGCACGAAAATTCGTCTAAGCAAAAGCAATAAAACAACGAAATAACAGCGTTTCAAATTTGTGACAAAAGTTTTTGAAAAAAGCAGAAAAACTTAATTTCAAATTCAAAGTCAACAAATACCAAAACGCATACAGATATCGGAATACACGGCATTGAGCTACGAATTGGAACTGTCAACAGCCTTCCAGCGGGATAGCTTTAAACGCGCGAGCCACATATAATTGTAAAAGGTGCTTTATATAAATTTATCTGTAGGGCAAATTTTGCGTGAACCAACTGCTCTGTGAGAAACGTTAGGGTAGGGTTAACGCAAAAAGTGTTAACGTAGTGTTAGCGCGTTACAGATTTATAAATTGTCATGTGTTATTAACCGTACATTGTGAGTTATTTTGTGGCAGCGTTAAATTTATGTGAGTAACGCTCCGTACTGTCAATTTTAAGGAACCACTGATACTTGCACTACAGTTTATTTTCTTATTGATGTTGCGTGAGCGCTACTTTGGTGCCTTTTTCTCAACGAAAGCAATTTTGATTTTGATCGCGACTGTTTCGTCCAAAAATTGCGAATAGTGACATAGATTGACGCAAATTACGGCGATTCAAAAATACAACGTATGCAAACATGACTCGCACGCTATTTTATGCACTAAACTTATCAACTTCATTAAGTATTTATGTTGCGATAATAATAGTGATGTAAAATTGTACAGTAAAAATTTTTAGGAATTATTCAAAAATTGGGTTAATATTTTTGTTTTAACATTTTCTATAGAATGCTACTGTAGCGCCTAGAAAAAATTATCAGTAGGTGGAAGAATCTATCCTTTAATTCCACAATTTTTTTGCGCGACACACGTGAAATTAAGAAAAAACTAACGAGTGAAACCAGTGTGAAACCAAACTTCATCTCACAGTTTATATGAGCATTAGATACTTTTCCAAAACACGCATAGCATTTTCTAATTCATGGCTCATGAAATCTAGAACCTCGTCACTGGTTAGAGAGGGTTAATCTAATATCGAAGACGAGTTTTGAAATTATTGACAATGCAACTGTTTCAGCATTGTTGGCATGTTGGATAAATATTGGGACAATGAAGTATATGTCTGAAACTAAACATCAAGTTTTAGCTGGTATGATACAGTACAATTTAGAAAACTTGGCAGAACATGCTTACGGCAAGAGCGTAGACAAGATTTTTGAAATTTTGACATAATGTGTTGCATTTTATTAAATTACGAGGAAGCAAATTCTTGTGTTATCAAATTGAGAATGTTTCTAACGCCTGAGCAATAGTCACAAAAGGACGTTGAACTCTAAACGCTCCTCTTGTTACGCCCTTGGTAATAATTTGAGCGAAAAATATCTTGGAATATTCTAATTTTAAGTAAGTCAAATCTTTGTATATAAAAATGAGTATATAGAGCACTCTTTACAGTGTGAAGCCGAAAACAGCTAAATATAAACGCCTATGTTCTCTAGTTGGGTCAAAACTGAATACAACGTGGTAACTCTACCGACATTCTTCATACGCCTAAATCTTAAAACCAAAATAATTAGTTTTTAGTGAAATTGTCTAAATTTGTATTATATTTTTGGTATTTGTCATCGTTGATATTCATGAGTCTCAGAGGCGGAACGTTTTGCTGTGGGACCTCAAGTTTGGGCTTAGAATTTAGGCTTAGGTTCGGCAATATGCTTATACTACTATTCCGGTCCGGTTCTATACATTGAGCTAAGTCTCTAGACGCATACTTGTTAGCTCCATGCTGGTGTTACGAATTGGATCTCTCGGCAATGTTTTGGACGCCAAAAATTTTGAATTGTTGTAATAGGTACAGAATCAATGATATTAAGACTGTTTCATTTTTTATTCTTTGAATTAAGTTCACATGTGTGAATAACCATGCAAGTTCTCTGAAATTATTGGAGCCGCTTTCTCATTGGCTAATAAAAAATGCAAGTTCTGCGTGCAATTTGCAGCTGCAAGTTCTCGCACCAAGAACTTGCACTTGTGAATATGACGTAAGTTGAGCGAAAACTTAACTTAACCGCGTCATATATAGGTTACACAGTATGAGTTTTTTTTAATTTTGACGCCCATTAACACCACTCACCTTATAATTTCAATTATTTTCACTGGCACATTAAAGTTTAATTGTAAGTAGCAAACCTTAGTGCTTCGTCAGGTTGCAACTATGATCTATCTTCACGTTTATTTGAATTATTGAATAATTTTTTCGTAGACCCATTTTCATCCATATTTAAAAACAAAACTGTGGAAATAGTGCAGTGCAGATGGAACGCTTTCGAGATTAGACTGTTGCCCTGATATAAGAGCCCGAATTTTATTGTAAATGGGACAAACCTTGACCCGTCTTCGCGGTAATAACGTAAATCCCCCATAAAACATCTTAAAAAATTATGGATTTAGAAAAAATTTCAGCTAAGAAAACCCATAGCGTTGTCTATGAAACTATAAAGAATCCAAAACAAGAACTAAGTATGGCGTTTATTGCTGAGTTGTTGCAAATTTCGATTTTCAAGGAAAATGCTTGTGTAGTTTTTTTAAAAAATTCTCGCTCGGTACCGATTCAAACAACAAGCTTAACTCAAAAGTTATTGCAACTGCGGTAAAAAGTATAAGCAACTGCTTCTCGACAGGTTTCGTATTATCGCTTGTTTCATATACAAATGATAAAGCGATGGCGTTCGGTAAAGACGGTCGGCTATGATTTTTAATCAAACAAAATTGACCATTTTCTAAGTATTCCGCGACCATCTGGAGAGTTGCGACGCAGTTGTTAGATACTGCACGGTATCTTTTAAAAAGTAATATTTTCTTTTAACTTTTTATAGTTATGAGTAAGTTTAATCAAAAAATAGATTGGATGCTGTTACCGCAACCTTTTTCTCTAGTTTGTTTATTGAAGTTTAATAAACGATTCGGTTTTGCATATCGGAACTTTTTATCTGCATGATGGTTGAATTATAACCGGTTTCAGGGGTGGTAGTGAAGTATAAAGCTCTCTTTCAACTCCGTTGCTCTGAAAATGTTGTGGAAATTGTTCATTAAAGTTCTAAATCTGTTTTCTCAGGTAAATTATAAAACATTCTGTTTCGGAGGCACAAGTTCGAACATTTTATCTTTGGCTTGATTTGCTATCTAAAAGCACCCAACATCCAACTATTGATGCTCCAGTGTAGAAAAAACAATAAACAACATTTCCAGTTGATTTTAAGCCAAGCAATCACTGCCGTCTTCCTTTAATTCCGGTTCCAGCTGAAATTTCAATAAAATTTTGTGTTAAATTTCAGATTCCGACTGACCATTATTCAGAAGCCGAGATTACAATATTTTAAGTTATGTGTCGCATATTTTTGCTAAATGCTTTAAAATGACAACTCTTTTATTTTCTCTCAAAAAATTTTGGGGGTTAAAAAATAACAATAAGCAAAATAACCCATGGTGAATAATGCAATATTAATTGCTGTAAAATTACAGTGCCGTTTCAGTATCGGTCTTGAGCAAAAAAGTGAGTAGCGTATTCAGACTGGATCATTCTTACAATGTACAGCCTAAATCCAGAACCATTATATAGTAGAATGCAGCTTAATTGGAACACGCTTGCTTCATATTTTCTCACACGTATAGTTTTTAAATAATTTAATCAGTTTAGATAATGAATACACTCTCCAATTGAGTATGTTAAACCAGACTAGTGCGTTTTAGGCAAAGAAGAATACTGGTTAATCTGAGGATTGGAGCGACCCACCGTACCTACTAAAAATTGACATTTTGGCACATAAATGCTAAAATTGTGCCTGGCGTTTCGCTCGCTTTGCACGCCAGTTTTTTTTCGTTAATTTAACTCTGCCGAACTCTTGGTAGCCGTTACACTGAGTTTTTAACGAAGTTCACCACACCGGTTCAACATTTGCCACTTTTTCCGACTGTCATCTTCTGAGGGCCCCACGGTACCCTTGTGGACAATTTGTATCATTTATGATTTATCATCGATATAGAAAGCCAGCTTCAAACCTACTTTTGCAATTTTGTGAGTGGAAATATAATCATCAGCTAAATTTAATTTTCAAAACGATCACTTTCAATACAGCTTGACTATTCAATTTTTCAACAATCACAAATTGAACAGAGGTTCAAAACGAGCGGATTCAGCTTTTAGTATTCGACGAACAGTAACCATTTAGGATGAATTGGAAAGATTGACAACGTAAACAACTCAGAATGTTTTCTGCGTAATGGTTTCTTGAGATTGTTTGTATTGTTTATCGTTTGTTTATTTTGACGGAACATTATATTAAGATTTTTGTTAAAAATACAAAACGCTTGTACCGGTATTTAAAAAGCGTAAGACAGGTTATGCCGCAGTATAGTCGTCAAAAGATTTACGAGGAGAGTTCTGGAGACAGATATATCCAGAGCTAAAGGTTTGCGTCGGCACTTTTCCGAAAACGCGGATACCGTTTAATGAGATTAATATTGATTGCACGATTTCATTGGTTTAATTTAAACGCTAATGCGAAACTATTATTGCAGTGCAATTACTCGTTTCATATTTTTTGTTTGATGGGCGGAGTTAATTTGTTTCCAGTGTTAGATGACGTCGACTAATATATAAAAGGTTTAAGCAAATATTGTAGTATTCGCAGAAACTATCTTTGTTAACGAGATAAATTAATAGAACATAAAGCCAAAACAATGAGACGACTATTGCCGACACGAGAAATCAAACGATTTCTTAATTTGTTCGACGGTTTAAGTAGTAACAATAGTTTTAGCAAAATTGGGCGCAAGCAAGCATCGTCATTAGCAAAGGCGCTTTTCGGTTAACACTAATAATGTTACGGCTGCGACCAACGGGTACCTCTGCGGACGAATCCGAGTGGTATCCCTCACGGGTGTTCGTGGCCGTGGGTCTGCCTAGTAAGCCGACGTGTCTAGCGGATGATGGTCCCCCAGGCGTAACGTCGGGTTTTGAGAGTCACAAAATTCCAACGTCGTCATACGCCCAAGCTCTCATGAACACTCGCGTGCATGGTTAAGTCGCACCCCAACACGTGGTTATAAGTTCGAATGGTATGGTTGCCGCTGATTTTCAAGATTAAGACTAATGATTTCTGCGTCTAAATTCTGGTGAGCGCTTGGTCACCTGACAAGGTTCATTGATTTCACTGAAACACCTATTGCAATTATTTCAAATAAGCCTAGGAATGTTCAAATTTTTATGTTGGGCGAGCGCTGACGATATGAAAATAACAATGAGACAGAAAAGAAAACTCTTGGATCTCATATAAAGGTGGGGGGGAGAGCAGCCTACCTACCCGGGGCCAGCTCGAAGCTGTCATTGGCAAGCCCACAGCATACGCCGGCCTAATCACCCCGGTCACGAGAAACTCGCCCCCTTTCCGATCTCTGAGCTCGGGGCGACCCCCTCTTCCTACTGCATTTTCACGTCTCGGCTAAAACGTCTAATTTTCTAATGTTTAAAAATTGTTCGAGTCAACCAGCCTGCAATCCTCTAGCGATGCAATACAATCGTTAATTGATCAATCAAATGGGGTCAAGAAAAAAAACTCGAGCTCCTAAAGTTAATTAGAGTCTACGAAACTATGCGAGCGATTCAATTCGAAACACTCCTCAAGACGTTATACGGCCGTAGTTGTTAAATCTTGCGGACACGTATAACGTATAACAAGACTAAGGTTATTGAAACAGAGACGCAACTCGGGGCAATCTAGACTTCACAGAGAAGGAAGGGGCGCACAAGAATAGGGTTCGCTTCTGGCTCCCGCTGTGAAGTCACAGTAACCGCGGCGTGTAGAGCCACCCTCACTGAACAAGCGTCGAGCTGGGCCCGAAACCCAAACTATACTCTCCCCCTTCCCTCAAGTGTTAGCACCCCCAAGAACTTGTCATTAGAGGTACGAAATTACAACTTCAAAGGTCGTCCATGCCCTAATTTCAAATAAGTTTAAAAATATTTTAGTTTTTTACATCGTGCGAGCGCTAGGGACATGAGGATAACGGAGAGAAAACTTTCACTAGAAATTCAAATGTCGTACTGTCGGGGTCATTAAATTTCGCTAACGGGCGTCAAATGTTGCGAGACTACGATTGTTAAAACAGAGGCGCGGCACCGGGCGGTCAAGATAAAACAAATCCAAACTAAAAGTGCTAGAATACCCATAAATAGTTTTGACAAACACGACATGTATGCATACATATAAAAAGAGGACAACACGGCCGTACAAAAATGCGACATCCCATAAAAATAGCACCGATATAGCAGCAGCAAAAATGACAGTAATAACATGGCATAATGCAGTATGACACCAGCAGTAATAATAATAATTATACCAATAATGACAGTAATGGTAGCCCTGGCCAGGCGCTCATAGCAGTAACTCTCCTAATACGCCGGACCCCTCGAGTCAGGTTTCTTTAGTCATGCGATCCTTTTAGGTCTCTAAGAATGTCACGACTAACGGGATGTGTCCCTGACACCTCTTAGAATTTTAATTTGGGTATTTCGTGCTATCCCTTATCTCTGGAAGGTTAATAGCCGTCTAATCCTGGTTTCTCCTTAAGCAAAACTTAGCAGCGCTTCAGAAACATTTTTTCTTTTTGGGGGAAACTCCCTATTTTACTTTTGAGCCAAGTTTCCACCCTCCTGGGTAACAATGCAGTCAACACCAAAACATCAACGACAACGACATTGAGAAGTATATATGCATACGTATGTGAGCTCCGTGAAGCTACGCAAACTTAAGGCACAGTATAAAACATGCTTCATTACAGTCGCCAATGATCCGGCTATGGCGGTGTACAATTGCTCCCTTACGGCGTAAGTACCAAGAAGTGAATGATCTAATCCTAAACAGCGCGTTCTAAGGCCCTGCCAACTGTAATTCAGCGTTCGCCCGTATATATGCGAGGTAGCAAGTAAAGCGATATGGTGGCAGACACAGGCTGCACCCAGCTGTTGTAGAGCGCCAGCATTGCACATACGTAAGTACACCAAGGTTTAAAGCTGGGTTACAGGGACGTGATCCGCTCAAGCTCAGGCTTTTGGCACACCAAGATTCAATATTACCTAGACCAATTATATGCTAATACAGCTTGCAGAATTACAGCGTGTTTATCCTGAATTCCTAACGCACATGTATGCGAGTTCCCTAAAACCTTCTCCTTCTCTTAGAATTTTAATTTTGGCAGTTTATGTCGACCCTTATCTCCTGAACGGTACGTCCCTGTGCCTGCGCTGCAACCGTTAAATCCATAGCACTGACACTGTTGCTAGGCTCGAGCCTAACCCTAAGGGAGGAGCGCAGTATTATCTTATACCGCATAATGAGCGCAAAAATTCTTTAGGTATAGCCTAATTGTCTGGGGCCGAAAGTTTGAATGTGGATAGTCCTACAGTGTCAGTGCGACCAATGAAAAAAGAGGTAATCCCAGGCCAGAAGTACCTCGGCCCATAGGTACCTCCTACTGCTATACAGCAGAGAGCGACTGAGCCTCCAGGGATTCCTCAGCGTTATTGTTTGCGCGGTGCCGCCACTATACCAACGCTGCCGCGAGTTCCATAATCCGCGCCCGAATGATAGGATTGTCCGGAACCTCGATTCCCATTGCCTCCAATACTGCCAAGGGGTTTCCAGGGTCCTCGCGATCACCCTCCCTCTGCGGTCCAGCCTCTTCCCTGCGTCGCCTTTGCAGTTCCTCCACCCGCTCGCTCTGTGTAAGTTGCATCGGGGCGAGTGGATGACCATCAGGCAAGGTCGCCGGATTAGTCGGAAGAGGGGCGGGAGTCAACTGGAGATGGCGGAGGTCCCGGCTGAATGGGGCGTCGAGCATCTTACGCATCTTCTGGACCAGGGGTGGTAAAGGCAATGGTCCTCCGGTGAGCAGACAGCGCTCAGCGAGCTCATGTTCGGTGATGTTGTGGAAGTGGTGGGTCAGGTAGCGGTGGTCAAGGTACGGGGCTTTAGTAGAATAAAACCCGATCATCGCTGTGTATCCTCTACGACTACACGAGTGTTGTTGGAGAGCTCGCTGAGGGGCATCAGCGGGAGCAGGGTGACGCGCGGGTTAGATTGGCACTCCCTCGCAAGCTCAGAAGCGTGCGCGTGTACATGCGCGCCACGGAGTCAGGATTCGAATAGTCGACCAAAAGTTCTTCGAGGGTCGACCGCGGAGTGCTCCCACCTGCTCGTAGTAGTATCCACCATCGCTCCTCGGATCGGTGGTGCGCCTAGTCCATGGAAAAAGGGAATGTAGCCGCTGCTGGTGTCATACTGCATTATGCCTGTTATTACTGTCATTCCACTCATTCCACCCGACCATACACACATCCGGCCTTACTCCCCCAGAGCCTTCTGCTGTTTGCTGCTGCTATATCGGTGCTATTTTCACCATCCTCATGCCAGCCACAATTTACTCTACACTCCAGTATCTCACCCCTACTCTTCCCATCCACCAGACCCAGTCACATCAAACCGTCCCAATCCCACGACTTCCCATCCCGAGCACGTTATGGGATGTCGGGGGCATTTTTCTACGGCCGTGTTGCTCTAATCTTCTCGCGTGGTTCACACATCCATCAACTATTCCATTCACCCTCTTATATGTATGCATGACAGTGTCGTGTCTTATCCACCCCCATCCTATATCACACTTAGATTTGTCAAAACTATTTAGTGTGGTTTATTTGCGTTTTTTTTTTTTTTTTTTTTTTTTTTTTTTTTTTTTTTGCAGTTTTGTTGTATGCCTTTTCTGACCGCCCGGTTTTTTTTTTCCTCTTTTTTTTTTAGCATTACAAATACTTTCTCAATTGCCGCGCCTCAAGAGAGATGTTTTGCCATTTTCTTACCTTACCTATTCCTTCCAGAAAATATACACAATACCCACATACACCCGTAGTCTCGCAACATTTGACGCCCGTTAGCGAGATTAATGACTCCCGAGTACGACATTTGATTTCTAGTGAGCCCCTACACTACCTTCTTCATTATTTATATTATTATTTATTTATGTTTCTTCTTTTTCTCTCTTTCTTGCTCATTTTTTCCTTTTTTCCCTTTTTCTTTTTTTTTTCTATTTTTGCGCTTTTTTTTCTGCACTTCTTTGTTTTTTTTTTTGTTTTTTAAATTCTCTAAATTCCCCTTACACTTTTACCCCATTTTTTTCTTGATTTCTCTCCTTATCCTCTACTCGAACGATGTAAAAAACTAAATTTTTTAACTTATTTGAATATTGTGACGACCTTTGAAGTTTAATTTCGTACCTCTAATGACAAGTTCTTGGGGGTGCTAACAGCTTTAGAGGGAAGGGGGAGGTTAGTTTGGTTTCGGGCCCAGCTCGACGCTTGTTAGTGAGGTGGCTCTACACGCCGCGGTTACTGTGACTTCACAGCGGGAGCCAGAGCAACCTTTTCTGTGCGCCCCTTCCTTCTCTGTGAAGTCTGATTCCCCGAGTTGCGTCTCTGTTTCAATAACCTTAGTCTTGTTATACGTTATACGTGTCCGCAAGTTTAACAACTACGGCCGTATAACGTCTTGAGGGTGTTGAATTGAATCGCTCACATAGTTTCGTAGACTCTAATTACGTTCAGGAGCTCGAGTTTTTTCTTGACCCCATTTGATTGATCAATTAACGATTGTATTGCATCGCTAGAGGATTGAGGCTGGTTGCTGGACGAATTTTTAAACATTAGAAAATTAGACGTTTTAGCCGAGACGTGAAAATTCAGTAGGAAGAGGGGGTCGCCCCGAGCTCAGAGATCGGAAAGGGGGCGAGTTTCTCGTGACCGGGGTGTTAGGCCGGCGTATGCTGTGGGCTTGCCAATGACAGCTTCGAGCTGGCCCCGGGTAGGTCGGCTCCTCTCCCCCCACCTTTATATGAGATCCAAGAGTTTTCTTTTTCTGTCTCATTCTTATTTTCATATCGTCAGCGCTCGCCCAACATAAAAATTTGAACATTCCTAGGCTTATTTGAAATAATTGCAATAGGTGTTTCAGTGAAATCAATGAACCTTGTCAGGTGACCAAGCGCTCACCAGAATTTAGACGCAGAAATCATTAGTCTTAATCTTGAAAATCAGCGGCAACCATACCATTCGAACTTATAACCACGTGTTGGGGTGCGACTTAACCATGCACGCGAGTGTTCATGAGAGCTTGGGCGTATGACGACGTTGGAATTTTGTGACTCTCAAAACCCGACGTTACGCCTGGGGGACCATCACCCGCTAGACACGTCGGCTTACTAGGCAGGACCCACGGCCACGAACACCCGTGGAGGGATACCCTCGGATTCGTCCGCAGAGGTACCCGTTGGTCGCAGCCGTAACATTATTAGTGTTAACCGAAAAGCGCCTTTGCTAATGACGATGCTTGCTTGCGCCCAATTTTGCTAAAACTATTGTTACTACTTAAACCGTCGAACAAATTAAGAAATCGTTTAGATTTCTGGTGTCGGCAATAGTCGTCTCATTGTTTTGGCTTTATGTTTCTATTAATTTATCTCGTTAACAAAGATAGTTTTTCTGCGAATACTACAATATTTGCTTAAACCTTTTATATATTAGTCGACGTCATCTAACACTGGAAACAAATTAACTCCGCCCATCAAACAAAAAAATAAAACGAGTAATTGCACTGCAATAATAGTTTCGCATTAGCGTTTAAATTAAACCAATGAAATCGTGCAATCAATATTAATCTCATTAAACGGTATCCGCGTTTTCGGAAAAGTGCCGACGCAAACCTTTAGCTCTGGATATATCTGTCTCCAGAACTCTCCTCGTAAATCTTTTGACGACTATACTGCGGCATAACCTGTCTTACGCTTTTTAAATACCGGTACAAGCGTTTTGTATTTTTAACAAAAATCTTAATATAATGTTCCGTCAAAATAAACAAACGATAAACAATACAAACAATCTCAAGAAACCATTACGCAGAAAACATTCTGAGTTGTTTACGTTGTCAATCTTTCCAATTCATCCTAAATGGTTACTGTTCGTCGAATACTAAAAGCTGAATCCCGCTACGTTTTGAACCTCTGTTCAATTTGTGATTGTTGAAAAATTGAATAGTCAAGCTGTATTGAAAGTGATCGTTTTGAAAATTAAATTTAGCTGATGATTATATTTCCACTCACAAAATTGCAAAAGTAGGTTTGAAGCTGGCTTTTTTCTATATCGATGATAAATCATAAATGATACAAATTGTCCACAAGGGTACCGTGGGGCCCTCAGAAGATGACAGTCGGAAAAAGTGGCAAATGTTGAACCGGTGTGGTGAACTTAGTTAAAAACTCAGTGTAACGGCTACCAAGAGAGTTTACGGCAAGATTAAATTAACGAAAAAAAACTGGCGTGCAAAGCGAGCGAAACGCCAGGCACAATTTTAGCATTTATGTGCCAAAATGTCAATTTTTAGTAGGTACGGTGGGTCGCTCCAATCCTCAGATTAACCAGTATTCTTCTTTGCCTAAAACGCACTAGTCTGGTTTAACATACTCAATTGGAGAGTGTATTCATTATCTAAACTGATTAAATTATTTAAAAACTATACGTGTGAGAAAATATGAAGCAAGCGTGTTCCAATTAAGCTGTATTCTACTATATAATGGTTCTGGATTTAGGCTGTACATTGTAAGAATGATCCAGTCTGAATACGCTACTCACTTTTTTGCTCAAGACCGATACTGAAACGGCACTGTAATTTTACAGCAATTAATATTGCATTATTCACCATGGGTTATTTTGCTTATTGTTATTTTTTAACCCCAAAATTTTTTGGAGAGAAAATAAAAGAGTTGTCATTTTAAAGCATTTAGCAAAAATATGCGACACATAACTTAAAATATTGTAATCTCGGCTTCTGAATAATGGTCAGTCGGAATCTGAAATTTAACACAAAATTTTATTGAAATTTCAGCTGGAACCGGAATTAAAGGAAGACGGCAGTGATTGCTTGGCTTAAAATCAACTGGAAATGTTGTTTATTGTTTTTTATTACACTGGAGCATCAATCATTTGAATAGTTTAGTTAGTTAAATATAAATTATGATAGCAAATCAGAGCCAAAGATAAAATGTTCAACTTCTGCCCCTCCGAAACAGAATGTTTTATAATTTTCCCCTGAGAAAACAGATTTAAAACTTTAATGAAACAATTCCACAACATTTTCAGAGCAACGGAGTTGAAAGAGGGGCTTTATACTTCACTACCACCCCTGAAACCAGTTATAATTCGACCCATCATGCAGATAAAAAGTTCCGATATGCAAAACCAAAACATTTTAAACTTCATTAAGCGAAGAAACAAACTAGAGAAAAGGTTGCGGTAACAGCATCCAATCTATTTTTTGATTAAACTTACTCATAACTATAAAGAGTTAAAAGAAAATATTACTTATTTAAAAGAAACATCGCAGTGATGTTAACAACTGCGTCGCAACTCTCCAGATGGTAGCGGAATACTTAAAAAATGGTCAATTTTGTTTGATTAAAAATCATAGCCGACGGTCTTTTACCGAACGCCATCGCTTTATCATTTGTTTTATATGAAAAAAGCGATAATACGAAACCTGTCGAGAAGCAGTTGCTTATACTTTTTTCCCGCAGTTGCAATAGCTTTTGAGTTAAGACTATTGTTTAAATAGGTACCGAGCGAGAATTTTTTAAAAAAACTACACAAGCATTTTCCTTTGAAAATCGAAATTTGCAACAACTCAGCAATAAACGCCATACTCGTTGTTTTTGTTTTTTTGGATTCTTTATAGTTTCATAGACAACGCTATGGGTTTTTCCTGAACTTTTTTCAAATTGAGTAATTTTTTAAGATGTTTTATGGGGGATTTACATTCTCACAAAGCAGTTGAGCTGTCCCATTTACAATAAAATTGGGGCTCTTTATATCAGGGCAACAGACTAGTCTAGAAAGCGTTCCATTCTTCAATGCACTATTTACACAGTTTTGTTTTTAAATATGGATGAAAATGGGTCTACAAAAGAATTATTAGATAAATCAAATAAACATGAAGATAGATCATAGTTGCAACCTGACGAAGCACTAAGGTTTGCTACTTACAATTGGACGTTAATGTGCCAGTGAGAAAAAATGATTTTTGAAAAAGCGTATCAGGTCAGTGGTGTTAATGGGCGTCAAAATTAAAAAAAACTCATACTGTGTAACCTATATATGACGCGGTTAAGTTAAGTTTTCGCTCAACTTTACGTCATATTCACAAGTGCAAGTTCTTGGCTGCGAGAACTTGCGAGCTGCGAATTTGACGCAGAACTTGCATTTTTTATTAGCCAATGAGAAAGCGGCTCCAATAATTTCAGAGAACTTGCATGGTTATTCACACATGTGAACTTAATTCAAAGAATAAAAAATGAAACAGTCT
>JASANG010000750.1:0-16956 GCA_030248215.1 Enoplolaimus lenunculus
AATTGTTTTTGAAAGGTTACTTGTTAGCTGAAAACCCAAACATTTTCAACAAAAATGCGAAGCGAAAGATATTTTTTCAAACAAAATACGAAAGATTAATTATGAAATGTCAGAAAATCGAATAACAATTGAATGCATTACGAGTGCTGCTAGCGGAGTGGTTAAATAATTTGAAATATAAACAAAACTTTGCCAGGTTACAACAACCGGCGATGCAACTAAACAGCACCAGAAAAGACACCGAGTTCAACTCAACCCTTAATTCAGCACAACAGTTTTCAAGTACAAACTCACATTACACACAGCTGCTAGCCACACGCCACATACGTCCCTTCCTTGTCAAGTGCAGCCCACTGCACTCAAAAAAGATCAATAGTTTCCATAATATTTGTCCCAAAATTTCCGCCTGTGGCGTTCTTGCGAGCCTTTTCCAGGTTTTTTGTGTTTTTTCTTAGGTTTTTCAGTATCACCTTCTTCTGGATGTTTCCTAACCTTTCCGCTTTCCAGCTGTTTAACCGAACTTCCGCTGGTGCCAGGCTGCGCACTGATTTCTTCAAGGAACCCAATATAACCACCGGAGGACAAGTTTCGTGCGCCTCCGGACGTCACTTTGGTCTGTTCGATTCCTACCTGCTGCACCAAATTGACACCCGCTGCTTCTGTAGGCTTTTCACTGATTGCTGGATCATTGCTCCACGGCGGTAACGGATTATTTAGCACATCACCCATTTGTAATCTTGGAGTAGTACGAGGATCATGCAATTTGAAGTCCAAGGGAATAATTTTCGGTCGCTTCTGTAACCCCGCTGATATCTTTTTCTCCCCTAAATACACAACGTCTGCTGTTGAATTATCATCAGAACGCCGCTTCCGTGTCGATCTGCTTTGACTTTCACCGCCAAATAACCCATTATCCAGTCCCTGGTAATAAAATTTCGGCACAGAATATTCAATGCACTGTTGACACCCTTCAAATGCAATACTGGTACAATCAACAGAAGGTTCTTGCTGCTCCTGCTGATGATTACGCTGGTGTTGCTGATGTTGTTGCTGTTGTTCTTGCTGATGATTACGATGGTGTTGCTGATGTTGTTGCTGTTGTTCCAATTGTGTCACCACTGATGCTTTTTCACACAGCCCTTGCACCACTCTTTGCGCTTCCCGCTGCGACTCCGCTTCAATTACTTCGTTAGCAGGTTTTGCACACGATAATGTAGGCATAACTGTTTTCATTGTCAACAACGAAGGTATTGAATTGTTCGGTTTGATTGAAGTGATTTGCCAATTACAGGCTGCGTCAAATAAATTGGCAAAACAATGTCGGACTGATAATTGCTGATCACGCGGCAACAGTTCTAATGGAGAATGATAATTATCGACGCGATATTTTGCCAACGGATCCACTGAGGGTTCGTCGATTCCGATATATTCAGCGTTTCCATCAAAATGTTCAATTATAATATTATAATGTCAACATCTCCGTCTTTATGCTCAGCCATTTTACAATATGTACGACCAAAATGCTTGTATTTATTTTATCATTAGAGTTCTGCAACTAACTTACATTTTCAGTCAACTGTTAAAAATCAAGACACACAGTGCGGCTTACATTTTTGTACCTTATTGAACACACGTTCATGACTTTTGGTGGCAACACTATAAATTAATAGCTCCCAATAATTAAAATAAAGGATATACCACATGGCTATGATTAAATTTAAAGTTATACGTTAATATTAAATAATTCCCAGATATAATTAAATAATCCCACACAATAAACACAAATCCGAAATAGTAAATTAATTTTTCATATCATCGTGTGCGTGACCTCAAGTTATAGCGTCCCCCACTCTGTTCATTGTCACAGATTATTCCACCTCTCGTTTCAGTAACATCTGTGAGGTTTTTAAGTGAAACGTCGCCAGCCAACATATTCCGGCGCAAGTCTTTATCTTGCTCATGTTGCCCAGCTTTCTTTGCACTATCTAGCGCGTACCCATCCCCTCTCGCTCGCTTTAACCTACGCACATTGACCAGTTTCGCTTCAGTTTTTGGAGATTTCGATACGGGCTGAATAGTCGCCACCGTCCCATCATCCGAAAGTCTAATCACCCTAAACGGTCCTTGCCACAACCGTGCCAACTTCTTGGTTCGTCCGCGTCTTGCAGCTGGAACGTGTAGATAAACTTTGTCTCCTTCCATAAACGGTAAGTTCCAAGTTTTTTATCATGTTGATGTTTTTGACTTTGCTGAGCCCTAACTATACATTCTCGTGCCACATCCCACGCTTTCGAAAGTCGATTGGCCAACTGCGGTACGAAATCATCAATATTTTCAGCTTCCGGAGAACGAAATAACAGATCTAGAGGCGATGTTGGATCGCGGCCAAAGTTCAAATAAAACGGAGTTTCATTCGTTGATTCATGGTTGCTACATCGGTACGCAAAACACACATAAGGCAAAATCCTGTCCCAATCTGTTTGACTCGTTCCAACGTATAAACTAAGCATGGTTTCGATAGTTCTATTGAATCGTTCCACCATTCCATCACCAGCCGGATGATAAGCTGTAGTCGTCAGCTTATGGACACCAAGAAGTTTGCTGGTTTCACGCATCAATTCTGACACGTAATTACCACCTTGGTCACTTAAAAATTTAGCTGGTACTCCAAACCGACAAATCACTTGCTCCACAAATACCTTAGCTACGGTTGCAGCTTTTATATCAGGCAACGCTGCACATTCAACCCATTTAGTGAAATAGTCAACAAACGTTATAATATACTTGTTCCCGTTTTCTGTTCGTGGTAAAGGGCCCAGTATATCACTAGCGATCATATACCACGGACTAGAAACTGGAATCGGATGCATAGGAGGAACAGTCCAACGTGCCGGATTCTTGCGCGCGGCGCATGCAGAACATTCGTGACACCATTTTTTAACATCAGCATAAACTGTGGGCCAGTAAAACCGATCGGTGACCTTACGAAACGTTTTACGAATTCCTAAATGACCGCCGAAAATATGATCATGACATGCACACAGCACTTGCTGTCGAAAACCACCAGGAATATAAAGTTGTTCCCTGCCTCGCACAGGACTTCTGTAATATAACAATCTTTGTTTGATCATCCAACGCTGATGTGCTTCTTCATTCCCCTCAACCAACTTTTCCATTATTCCACCCGCGAAATCATCTTCAGCCTGCTGTTCTTCCAGGCTTAACGACGTATCTGGATCATCCACTGCTAATGGTGTCAAGTTCGACACGATATTTACATGAACTTCTGTGGAACTGGGATAAAGAGCATCCATACAGATCTGACAACGTTCCACAGAACCGCCAAACGCTGGCTCATTATCAGCAGGACGCCGGGAGAGTGCATCTGCATTGCGATTTTCCTTTCCCACACGGTGAACAATTTCCATATCATACGACTGTAACATGAGACTCCAACGGCAAAGACGTCCATGACCATCCTTCATGGACAGCAACCACTTTAACGGTTGATGATCAGTAATTACAGTGAACTGATTACCATACAAGTAAGGCCTAAAATGATGAATAGCCCAAACAATTGCTAACATTTCGCGTTCAATTACGGAATAATTGCGTTCTGACTTCGTCAGTGATCGACTTGCAAAAGCAATTGGGTGTTCCTTTTGGTCTTCAGCCACTTGGCTGATTACGGATCCAATAGCCGCATCGCTAGCATCAGTTTGAAGATAGAATCGCTTCTCAAAGTTTGGAAATACCAACACCGGTGCAGTCGTCAACATATGTTTAAGCTTTTGAAAAGCACATTCACACTCTTCTGTCCAGTTGAATTTTGTATTCTTTTTGTACAACTCGTGCAATGGCCTAGCGATCTTAGCAAAGCACCAAATGAATTGCCTGTAGTAAGATGCAAGTCCCATGAAGCTTTGCACCTCTTTTGCAGTTTTCGGTGTTTTCCAGTTCACAATCTTTTCTATCTTTCGACATTCCGGAAAATATCCATCACCTGATAACACATGTCCAAGATAAGGAACAGTTTTGCGTCCAAAATGACACTTCTGCAACTTTAATTTTAAATTAGCAGCACGTAGACGCTCAAACACAACTCGCAATCTGTCGACCATTTGCTGCTGTGTCGCGCCCATTACCAAAATATCGTCCAAATATACCAAACAAATTTTCCAATCAAGTCCCGCTAACACAGATTCCATGACTCGTTGAAATGTAGCTGGAGCATTGGTAAGCCCAAATGGCAATTTCCGAAATTGATAAAGACCTTCGTGTGATATAAAAGCCGTTCTGCTCTTGCTGTCAGAATCCATTTCGATCTGATGATAACCACTTTGCATATCTAACGAACAGAAGTATTTCGCATGACCGAGTGATCCCAGAACGTCATCAATGCGCTTCATAGGATAGCTATCACGCTTGGTCACAGCATTAAGTTTACGGTAATCAACACAAAATCGCCATGTTCCATCTTTTTTCGGTACCAATACCACCGGCGACGCCCATTCGCTCGTCGACGGCTCGATAATTCGGCTTTCAAGCATTTCTGTAATTTTCTTCGATATAATTTCTCTTTGTGAAAACGCTGATCGATAGGGCCGCTGTCGAATTGGTCTCGCATCTGCTGTATCAATGACATGTTTCACATTTTCAGCTGTTCCCAGGTCATGATCACCTGCCGAGAAAATATCCTCATATTCACACAGCAAATTTCGTAGTGCTTCTTGGTAAACATCGTCCAAAGCGCATTCACTTAGATCCAATGAAGCAAACTTTGACGAAGGTTGGTTTACTATCTGTCTCTGAAGCCTTGGCCTGTTGCTAACACACGGGAGCCGCTCCTGTACTTCAACATTATTCACCTGTTCCTGATCCAGAGCACGTCCGATTGCTACGTTGGTATTTTGATACAAAGTGATTGGCGCTACTGTAGGATTTAAAAGTCGGACTGGAACTTCGTTCGAATTATTCGTTTCCACCATAACTGGAGCTAACACAATCTGGCGATTCGTTAAATTGTCGTACATCTCCAACAACAAGCAACAACCGCCTGGACAGTCGCATTTTCCAAATACGACCGCTTCAGTCTTTGGCGGTATCACCACTGTGTTTTCCAACTTCACTAAATATTGGGTTTCTAAGTCGCTCATCCGTACGCAGTTTAAATCTACCACTTGACCACCAAACTCCAGTTGATTTGCTACATAATCGAGACTAAACTGGCCCATATTCGCCAAGAAATCTCTGCCGAGTATGATATCATACTGCAACACTTCCACCACACCTCGTGGGCCGTTAAATTCACTCTCGAACCAGCCCTAAAATGTTCATCGAATGTCCACTTGCCGATCGGACATTGGTATTGAATACAGGCAATTGTTTGACTTCTATGCGATCAACAACAGCTTTCCGTATCAGTGATATTTGGGCGCCAGTGTCTATTAGTGCGCACATTACAGCACCGTTTACAGTTACAGATACAGTACCTTCAAGCTTACGATTTTTTGCAGGACCTTCAATGTTGTTCAAATTATAGGAAATAAACCCTGTGCTCTGCTCCTGTTGGTCGGTTGTAGCAGATGTAGCTCCAACATTGTGCGTAACGTCCGTCAAATTTATCGCCGATTCCAAAGGCATCGAATGAGTTATAAGCTGACGAGTATTTGACATGCATGGTCTTCTGTCATCATCTGTCAATCTGCAATCCAATCTTCGGCGGCTGATAAAAAGTTTTGCTTGCTTATAAACTATTTGCAGCCCCAGTTTCCAGCAAAAATAACAAGTGACACTAAAGCAGCATACGAAAATCCAAATTTGAAACGGATCAACGAAAAAACCCTGGAAAAATCCAAACAAACCCTTGCGAACGATGCTAGATGCAGCCTGATTTGCAGATAACGTTGCCGAATATGGTCTGGCAGCAATCCCAAGCTGAGAAAGAATTTGCTGTTGCTGATTATATGTGGCGAAGATATCATTAAGCGAAGCTTGGGTGCGAATTTCGTCCAATCGATACATTACAACAGGACGAAATAAGATTTCCGGCAAATGAAGATGCAATCCTGCGTTGAATTGCACAGGTATTGTATAAAACTGTTTAATACGCCGTAAAGTACCATCTGCAGAATAGCGATAGGCTTTATTACCGAGAGATAATGGCCTTTCATCTACTTGTCGACATTTTGCGGGCAAGCTATTTTGTTTAATCAGGTTTGTGATAGGATCAAGATATCCAAATTGCCTTGTATTTCCTACACTGTATAATATTGGAATATCCACGGTGCATGTTTCGTTCATCGCCTGAATCTCAAATTCAGAATTCAAGAGTTCGTGACAGGGCGAAGTGTCCACAAATTCACCACCGGCTGATGCAATTAAATTGTTTCGACCTAACACGGCTCGCATTGTAAGCGTTGGTTTGGTTATTACAAGGGATTTTATTATTTCATGCATCATGGTCATTCGGTGACACACAGCATCCATCGCTAGGGCGAATGAAAAATCAAGAACGTTATTGATATGCGCTTCCAAAGCTTGTAGACTAGCAGCTAATAACTCTCCAGACACTATACCTACGGCTGAAGTTTCTGTCTGACGTTTCTTTCTACTGTTTGGTACTGATTCTTTAGACGATGAGCTCGTGTAAACGTTCAATATTTTCCGAGCTTGAAATGTTGACACCAGAGGTGTTTCTCCAATCTTCCGGACCGGAATGCCCTGATCCGACATTCGCAATTGCAAGCCCTCATAACTCGTAAGCACGGTTGACTTGCTGAAAGTCAGCGCAAGATTGCCATTATCTGAAATCCATTGACTTCCACGCTTTGTTCCAGTGAATTCACCCCATTTGATGTAACGACATCGTTCATTAAAATTTGGTTTCCAAAGGATGAATTGGCCATTTTCCACCGAACATTCGCCATCGCGATATTTACACTGGGCAACATCAGCCACTGCGGATTCCATCGTCGGCGAATCATGATAACTGTAGACGTTACTTGTGATTAGGAAACAATTTGTTGCACGAAACGTCTTCCATTTACAGCAATGGATGCCTCCGCCAGGGTACTCCCAGTTTAACTTATTTTCTGTGGACCAAACTTTACCCCGGCGCTCCATTACACCATCACTGCATCTATGCTGTGTTACCATTTGTTTACATTCTGCTGCGGAAACAATTTCGTTTATCGTTTCGGTTGTTTTCAAGTTTTCGTCATTAAAGAAATATGTAAAAGTTTTGACAATATTCGTTATCTTCGAACAGACGTAAGCATCACTAACGTACTGCACCACGTTGTGTTTAAACAATTCGAATTTGACAGCAAATGCTGGAACTGGTTCATGAGTTCTCGTTAAATTGCAAGAGACGGCCGCCGGCAGTTTCCATGTTTGTTTATGTGTATTGTATGAACATATCAACGGATTCGGAAATGACAATGTTGCCCAGAGCGGCGAAATAAGAGCGAACAATATAAGAAGAACGGGTAGTGTGCACAGAAACATTTTTGGGCGCCTTGGACATCCGTCAGAATAAGATGCTTGCATCGTTTCAGGTGACTTCACTCCGGTTAATTGCAGAACGGGTTCTGGCGATTCGACAAAATAGGCAGTAGCATTGAATTGGTTTCGATGTATTGACAGTTCGACTGTCGTGCTTTCTTGCTGAATAATTACTTCTGGCGCGCCAACCTTTAGTGCCGTACGACCAAAACTCGTTCTTTGGCCGCCACTGGTATATCGGTGGGAGTTGAGGCTGTTACTGTCCATTGCACACTTGCAGCCATCACGCTAACGAATTTAACTTCGGCGCACTGGAATAGCTGCTTGGACTCACAACAGACATCAACATTGACCGAGCGTCTGCAGGGCACCGCTGACATTGCTTGAAGTGTTTGTTCTCGTTCTTTGTTTAACACCGCATTAGCATCAGATACGCGCACGACATCAGTTTCGAACGCACATTTTCTTTGTGTTGATAAGTCGCAACACAATGTTCCGACGAACCCATGCTTCCAACCTAAAAACGAATCAGATCCATTTTTGTTCACACTTGACTCGTTCGGGCTACACGTGGCACGCTCTTCTACCGCTGATGTCGGGTTTACTATAATTGCGTTAGCTGCTGGTGGATTAAGCTTGCGCACAAATGGAGGCGGTCGACCGGATTGCTGAAGCCTACCGTTACGCGAGGTCGCGGTGTTTTGTGATAATTGACGCGCGCGACAATCTCGAGTCCAATGTCCGGGTTGCTGGTGGAATTCACAGTATGGTGAGTTTCGCTGAGGTGGACCAGATCGACAAACAACCGCTGTGTGACCAGGCTTTTGACAAAATTGGCATATGGGTCGACTATCGATAGTAAACCGCTGTCGTCCATACATGGGAGATGAGTTAACGCTGCTATTGTATCTAATGTTGCTGTTGGTATCGGTTCGACGACTATTCCGAAGTGTTGGGCCATTATACGAAGAATTTGAGTTTGAAGCTTGTCCGCGATTGGCTAGGATAGAGTTGACTTCATAGTTTGTTTGTAATTGATCAATTCGTCTTGAAAGCTGTTCGATCAACGCCAGCGGTTGATCCGTTTTCGCCACCGAGTTGACAGAACTTGCTTCGTACGCACTTGCTGGAGTCGTAGCAGCCATAACCGCTGTAACACTGAAATCACACTCGGCGTTCAGTTTTGTTTCTATTCGTTCAGCGGCAAGAATCGCCTCAGTCCTTGTTTTTGGTCCCATGACTTTCACTTCTTCACGGATACGAGGCCGCAGGCCAGCAATAAACTTATTCCGTAAGTTTGTCTGCCGTTCGCTGTCGATTGTCATGTAGCTCAACGCTGATTGAGCTAATTCGGTCAACGCTTGAGCGTAATTACAAACAGATTCATTTGACAACTGCATGCGAACATCATATTGGTCACTAAGGAATCGCTTGCGGTCTTCCGTCATTAAGGCTCGCTCTAATTGGACAACCACTTCGTTGTAATTTTGCTTAACAGACGGCGGTAGCCCGTTGAAAATAAATTTTGCACGACCCTTCAAATGTACACCAAGTAGGAAAGGCTTATTCTGTTCGGGCCACCCGTTCGCTTGAAATTTCATCTCAAATTCATTGATGCGCCATGCTCCAAAGTCCTCGCCCTTATCACCACTGAACGGAGTAATAGGCAAGTTCGGACCACTGCTACCCATTGATGCTAGGTTATTACTTAACGAAGTATTGACAGATATAGATGGCGATGGTTTTGTAACAGTTGATTGTTGCTGCAGCTGCTGTGCAGTAGTTGCTAGTTCGTTTTTTACAGTAGGATCCAGTGTAGTTAGAAATTGGTTGTTTTCAATCAAAGCACGTTCAATAGTTGCCAATTTATCAGTTACCAAGGCGGACAGAGATGCTAGTTGAAGTTCAACTTTAGTTAGAGTTCGCTGATCTGCTCGCTCGTCTCTTGTTCCTGCACTACTTTTACGCTGGGCCGTAGCCGTGATGTATGGAAAGCAGCACAACTAGTGTACACAGTTTTAGCAAGCCTAGGGATCTGGTGGGTCTACTGTAAAAACCACTGTGAATCTACAGCTAAATCACGACTACCCGGTCTGTACGAAAAAGGGTTTAGTGGTCTAGTTGATGTCGGGTGCAGTATTCTCCGTTCAATTCGTTCAACAGAATTAGTAATGTCCGCCCGCAACCGTAAAATATTTATTTGGATCTGGTGCAATGTGTCAATAGTGTGGTAATAAATTTTAATAAGGATTACACACAGTACTAAATTAATACCCAGTAATAACAATAATATCAAGGGTTCCATGCATTAATTGCATAAATATCTAATAAGTTATGTTAATTATTACAATCCCTCCGTTGCCACTAAAATGTAACGTGGTAATGCTGGGTTAGTTCAAGTTTTACACGTCGCCGCCGTTAGGTAGGCGAATCGCCGTGATCAACGGTCACAGGCAACTAAGCGCAAATCGCCGTCCGCTAGGACAGGCAACTCTACTAAGCCTGAGCAAGCTGGTCAATCGCCGCCGCTGTGGCAGCAGGCGAAACAAAATCCGTGCAGATCGCCGCCGCAAGAATGCAGCAGGCAACACAAAACCAATTGCGATTAAAAGCTACACAAAAATAAAATGCGTTTTATTCCGCTCAAAATTCAGAACTGACTGCCTCTCGCCAGAGCAATATCAAACTTTTATACTAGCACAAATTGTTTTTGAAAGGTTACTTGTTAGCTGAAAACCCAAACATTTTCAACAAAAATGCGAAGCGAAAGATATTTTTTCAAACAAAATACGAAAGATTAATTATGAAATGTCAGAAAATCGAATAACAATTGAATGCATTACGAGTGCTGCTAGCGGAGTGGTTAAATAATTTGAAATATAAACAAAACTTTGCCAGGTTACAACAACCGGCGATGCAACTAAACAGCACCAGAAAAGACACCGAGTTCAACTCAACCCTTAATTCAGCACAACAGTTTTCAAGTACAAACTCACATTAATACACACAGCTGCTAGCCACACGCCACAATAGTACGTAAGTACTTAAAGTACTAAGTTGTACTTAAGTTGGGTTTCGGAAACTCAGCTAATAGTTAGCAAGTTTAATTTTAGGAATATTTTGACTTGGTAATCGACGATAACACTCTCGAGGATGCAAGCGAAAAAGTTATTGGTTTAATGGAGAAATACTACCGAGCAACGAATCCACCGATTCATTCCGAAGCACCAAAGATTCGGCGACCTGTCATCAATATGGCACTGTTAGATCTGTTTTCTGGAGCCGCTCAAGCGCATGCTGAAAATAAGGTCAAACGAGGCTGGCCAATTGTCAGAGTGGCGTCATGAGGGCTTTAAAACCCCCTAAACAATTTTAGCCACGCCAGGGAAATTTTCAACCTGGCTTGTTAAAATCACTGAAAACCCTTGTGTGCCCCTCCTGAAAAATGTTTAGAACCCCTAGAAAGGTGAGCTGGCCGCGGTCCTGCAACGGGTGTTTGAGATTTTATTTCTTCCGGCGCCAGCGAAAGACCAGCGCAACCGAGAAGCCCGAGAGAAGCCAAATCATTAATCACCCGCCCCCAAGTCTGACATTTCATAATTAATCTTTTCGTATTTTGTTTGAAAATATTCCTTCGCATTTTTGTTGAAAATGTTTGGGTTTTCAGCTAACAAGTAACCTTTCAAAAACAATTTGTGCTTATAAGCTCATATTGCTCTGGGCGAGAGGCAGTCAGTTCTGAATTTTGAGCGGAATAAAACGCATTTTATTTTTGTGTAGCTTTAATCGCAATTGGTTTTGTGTTGCCTGCTGCATTCTTGCGGCGGCATCTGCACGGATTTTGTTTCGCCTGCTGCCACAGCGGCGGCATTGACCAGCTTGCTCAGGCTTAGCTTGCCGGTCCTAGCGGACGGCGATTTGCGCTTAGTTGCCTGTGACCGTTGATCACGGCGATTCGCCTACCTAACGGCGGCGACGTGTAAAACTTGAACTAACCCAGCATTACCACGTTACATTTTAGTGGCAACGGAGGGATTGTAATAATTAACATAACTTATTAGATATTTATGCAATTAATGCATGGAACCCTTGATATTATTGTTATTACTGGGGTATTAATTTAGTACTGTGTGTAATCCTTATTAAAATTTATTACCACACTATTGACACATTGCACCAGATCCAAATAAATATTTTACGGTTGCGGGCGGACATTACTAATTCTGTTGAACGAATTGAACGGAAATACTGCACCCGACATCAAAAGACCACTAAACCCTTTTTCGTACAGACCGGTAGTCGTGATTTAGCTGTAGATTCACAGTGGTTTTACAGTCGACCCACCAGATCCCTAGGCTTGCTAAAACTGTGTACACTAGTTGTGCTGCTTTCCTACATCACGGCTACGGCCCAGCGTAAAGTGTGCAGGAACAAGAACGAGCGAGCAATCAGCGAACTCTAACTAAGTTGAACTTCAACTAGCATCTCTGTCCCGCCTTGGTAACTGATAAATTCAACTATAACGTGCTTTGATTGAAAACAACCAATTTCAACTACACTGGATCCTACTGAAAAAACGAACTAGCAACTACTGCACAGCAGCTGCACAACAATCAACTGTTACAAACCATCGCACATCTATATCTGTCAATACTTCGTTAAGATAACCTAGCATCAATGGTAGCATGTCCCGAACTTGCCTTACTCCGTTCAGTGGTGATAAGGGCGAGGACTTTGGAGCATGGCGCATCAATGAATTTGAGATGAAATTTCAAGCGAACGGGTGGCCCGAACAGAATAAGCCTTTCCTACTTGGTGTACATTTGAAGGGTCGTGCAAAATTTATTTTCAACGGGCTACCGCCGTCTGTTAAACAAAATTACAACGAAGTGGTTGTCCAATTAGAGCGAGCCTTAATGACGGAAGACCGCAAGCGATTCCTTAGTGACCAATATGATGTTCGCATGCAGTTGTCAATGAATCTGTTTGTAATTACGCTCAAGCGTTGACCGAATTAGCTCAATCAGCGTTGAGCTACATGACAATCGACAGCGAACGGCAGACAAACTTACGAAATAAGTTTATTGCTGGCTGCGGCCTCGTATCCGTGAAGAAGTGAAAGTCATGGGACCAAAAACAAGGACTGAGGCGATTCTTGCCGCTGAACGAATAGAAACAAAACTGAACGCCGAGCGGGATTTCAGTGTTACAGCGGTCATGGCTGCTACGACTTCAGCAAGTGCGTACGAAGCAAGTTCTGGCAACTCGGTGGCGAAAACTGATCAACCACTGGCCTTGATCGAACAGCTTTCAAGACGAATTGATCAATTACAAACAAACTATGAAGCCAACTCTATCCTAGCCAATCGCGGACAATCTTCAAACTCTAATTCTTCGTATAATGGCCCAACACTTCGGAATAGTCGCCGCATCGATACCAACAGCAACATTAGATACAATAGCAGCGTTAACTCATCTCCAATGTATGGACGACAGCGGTTTACTATCGATAGTCGACCCATATGCCAATTTTGTCACAGGCCTGGTCACACAGCGGTTGTTTGTCGATCTGGTCCACCTCAGCGAAACTCACCATATTGTGAATTCCACCAGCAACCCGGACATTGGACTCGAGATTGTCGCGCGCGTCAATTATCACAAAACACAGCGACCTCACGTAACGGTATGCTTCAGCAATTCGGTCGACCGCCTCCATTTGTGCGCAAGCCTAATCAACCAGCAGCTAACGCAATTATAGTAAACCCGAAATCAGCGGTAAATGAGCCTGCCACGTGTAGCACGAACGAGTCAGGTGTGAACAAAAATGGATCTAATTCGTTTTTAGGTTGGAATCATGGGTTCGTCGGAACATTGCGTTGCGACTTATCAACGCAAGGAAAATGTGCGCTCGAAGCTGATGACGTGAGCGTATCTGATGCTAACGCGGTGTTAAACAAAGAACGAGAACAAACACTTCAAGCAATGTCAGCGGTGCCCTGCAGACGCTCAGTCAATGTCAATGTCTGTTTCGAGTCCAAGCAGCAATTCCAGCGCGCCGAAGTGAAATTCGTTAGCGTGATGGCTGCAAGTGTGCAATGGACAGTAACAAACTCAACTCCAACCGATATACCAGTGGCAGCCAAAGAACGAGTTTTGGCAGATACGGCACTAAAGGTTGGTGCGCCAGAAGTAATTACTCAGCAAGAAAGCACTACAGTCGAACTGTCAATACAACGAAACCAATTCAATGCTGCTGCCTATTTCGTCGAATCGCCAGAACTTGTTCTGCAATTAACCGGGGTGAAGTCACCTGAAACGATGCAAGCATCTTATTTTGATGGATGTCCAAGGCGCCCAAAAATGTTTCTGTGCACACTACCCGTTCTTCTTCTTTGTTCGCTCTTATCCCTTCGCCGCCTCTTGTACATCTCTTCCGAATCCGTCGTATGTTCATACAATACACATAAACAAACATGGAAACTGCCGGCGGCCGTCTCTTGCAATTTAACGAGAACTCATGAACCAGTTCCAGCATTTGTTGTCAAATTCGAATTGTTTAAACACAACGTGGTGCAGTACGTTAGTGATGCTTACGTCTGTTCGAAGATAACGAACATTGTCAAAACTTTCACATATTTCTTTAATGACGAAAACTGGAAAGCAACCGAAACGATAAACGAAATTGTTTCCGCAGCAGAATGTAAACAGATGTTAACACAGCATAGATGCAGTGATGGTGTAATGGAGCGCCGGGGTAACGTTTGGTCCACAGAAAATAAGTTAAACTAGGAGTACCCTGGCGGAGGCATCCATTGCTGTAAATGGAAGACGTTTCGTGCAACAAATTGTTTCCTAATCACAAGTAAAGTCTACAGTTATCATGATTCGCAGACGATGAAATCCGCAGTGGCTGATGTTGCCCAGTGTAAATATCGCGATGGTGAATGTTCGGTCGAAAATGACCAGTTCATCATTTGGAAACCGAATTTTAAATGAACGATGTCGTTACATCAAATGGGGTGAATTCACTGGAACAAAGCGTGGTAGTCAATGGATTTCAGATAATGGCAATCTTGCGCTGACTTTCAGTAAGTCAACCGTGCTTACGAGTTATGGAGGGCTTGCAATTGCAATGTCGGATTAGGGGGCATTCCGGTCCGGAAGATTGGAGAAACACCTCTGGTGTCGACATTTCAAGCTCGGGAGAATCACATTGAACGTTTACACGAGCTCATCGTCTAAAGAATCAGTACTAAACAGTAGAAAGAAACGTCAAACTAAAACTTCAGCCGTAGGTATAGGGGTTCTGGAGAGTTATTCGCTGCTAGTCTACAAGCTTTGGAAGCGCATATCAATAAGGTTCTTGATTTTTCATTCGCCCCCTAAGCGATGGATGCTGTGTGTCACCGAATGACCATGGTGCATGAAATAATAAAATCCCTTGTATTAACCAAACCAACGCTTACAATGCGAGCGGTGTTAGGTCGAAACAATTTAATTGCATCAGCCGGTGGTGAATTTGTGGACACTTCGCCCTGTCACGAACTCTTGAATTCTGAATTTGAGATTCAGGCGATGAACGAAACATGCACCGTGGATATTCCAGTAGTATACAGTGTAGGAAATACAAGGCAATTTGGATATACGATCCTATCACAAACCTGATTAAACAAAATAGCTTACCCGCAAAATGTCGACAAGTAGATGAAAGGCCATTATCTCTTGGTAATAAAGCCTATCGTTATTCTGCAGATGGTACTTTACGGCGTATTAAACAGTTTTATACAATACCTGTGCAATTTTTAACGCATGATTGCATCTTCATTTGCCGGAAATCTTATTTCGTCCTGTTGTAATGTATCGATTGGACAAAATTCGCACCCAAGCATCGCTTAATGATATCTTTGCCACATATAATCAGCAACAGCAAATTCTTTCTCCCAGCTTGGGATTGCTGCCGGACCACCTTCGGCAACGTTATCTGCAAATCAGGCTGGATCTAGCATCGTTCGCAAGGGTTTGTTTGGATTTCTCCAGGGTTTTTTCGTTCATCGTTTCAATTTTGGATTTTCGTATGCTGCTTTAGTGTCACTTGTTATTTTTGCTGGAAAACTGGGGCTGCAAATAGTTTATAAGCAAGCAAAACTTATTATCAGCCACCAAAGATGGATTGCAGATTGACAGGTGATGACAGAAGACAATGCATGTCAAATACTCGTCAGCTTATAACTCATTCGATGCCTTTGGAATCGGCGATAAATTTGACGGACGTTACGCACAATGTTGGAGCTACATCTGCTACAACCGACCAACAGGAGCAGAGCACAGGGTTTATTTCCTATAATTTGAACAACATTGAAGGTCCTGCAAAAATCGTAAGCTTGAAGGTACTGTATCTGTAACTCTAAACGGTGCTGTCCTGTGCGCGCTAATTTACGCTGGCGCCCAAAATCCTCACTAATACGGAAAGCTGTTGTTGATCGCATAAAAGTCAAACAATTGCCTGTATTCAATACCAATGTCCCGATCGGCAAGAAAAACATTTCAAAATAAATATTTTTAGGCTGCAAGTTGGATAATAAATTTAACGGCCCACGCAGGTGTGGTGGAAGTGTTGCAGTATGGGATCACTTTTCCCAAGTTCTCTTGGCGAATATGGGCCAGAAATTCCATCTCGATTATGTAGCAAATCAACTGGAGTTTGGTGGTCAAGTGGTAGATTTAAACTCGCGTACGGAATGAGCGACAGAAAAAACCGATGTCTAGGAAATTTGGAAAACACAGTGGTGATACCGCCAAAGACTGAACCAGTCGTATTTTGGAAAATACAAATCTCCACCCTATTGTCCCTTGTTGTTGGAGATGCTCGACAATTTAACGAATCGGCCAGATTATGTTAGCTCCGGTTGCGTGGTGGTAAACGAAAATAATTCGAACTAATTTCCCGCCTGCCATTTTTAAATCCTACAGTAGCGCCAATCACTTTGTATCAAAATACCAACGTAGCAATCGGACGTGCTCTGGATCAGGAACAGGTGAATAATGTTGAAGTACAGGAGCGGCTCCCGTGTGTTAGCAACAGGCCAAGGCTTCAGAGACAGATAGTAAACCAACCTTCGTCAAAGTTTGCTTCATTGGATCTAAGTGAATGCGCTTTGGACGATGTTTACCAAGAAGCACTACGAAATTTGCTGTGTGAATATGAGGATATTTTCTCGGCAGGTGATCATGACCTGGGAAACAGCTGAAAATGTGAAACATGTCATTGATACAGCAGATGCGAGACCAATTCGACAGCGGCCCTATCGATCAGCGTTTTCACAAAGAGAAATTATATCGAAGAAAATTACAGAAATGCTTGAAAGCCGAATTATCGAGCCGTCGACGAGCGAATGGGCGTCGCCGGTGGTATTGGTACCGAAAAAAGATGGAACATGGCGATTTTGTGTT
>JASANG010000006.1:0-16918 GCA_030248215.1 Enoplolaimus lenunculus
AATAATATAGAAAGTCCTAATTTAGGCTTAATTAATTACGTATGCAAATTAACCTGTAGCTAATAAACGGCTTAAAATTTTAAAACCCCAATGCGAGGTTAACACCCCAGGATAATTGGCTTTCAAATAAAAAAAGTTTATCAAAAGCGGTTCAGCCGTTCCTGAGATTTTTTCGGACGGACAGAGGGACGGACATCTACCTTTCGACCCAGAGTACAAAACATAAAACGCTTCGCTATCTAGCTTTGCTCAATAACTCAACCGAATAATTTCTCGCTGCGCCTAAGCTAGCTCCATTTAAAGATGGATTCACTTTCTCGGCCCATTAAATGCTTCATTTTACTGGAACACCTTGTGCTTGTCTGTCACATTTTTTCGCAAAACAATGTGATTTGGGGAAATAGTGTTATTGTTAAAGCGTTAAAATGCGTCTTTGCTGGATGTTAAGTTTTGTCACGTATATAAATATATACTTTGGATAACTTAGGCCACGGAAGGAAAAATTGTAGCTACGTACGTTTTGGTATTTGAATACCAGTTATTCGTATTATATTTGAACTCAATTGTCCGGATGCGGCCGGATATTAAATTATCCGGCTCCGGCCGGATATATTGAATTATCCTGCTCAGACATTTTTTGGTTTCCGGTCGCACCAAGATACGTATAGTACGTTTAATTTTATTTGGTTTACGATTGTGTGCAGAAGTTTGTGGGTGTAGGCGTTTAGTATGATCCTGCATTCAGATATTTACGTATATATGTAGTATTATTATTGTTTTAGAAACCTTGCGTTGAATGCAAGTATTCTGGTTCTTCCCGTTGGGTTTGTTTAGGGAATAAAGATGAACTGTGTTTGAAAGTATTTTGTGGCGAAAGAGCGAATGATCACGGAACAGCACACTGTGAGGTATGCATATGTTTGCATAAACTTGATTTAATTTCTTTATTAAAGTAGCAGTTTGGAGTGAAATATTGTATTCTGATATTCAATAAAAATATATAAATCTTTATTTCAAAAATGAATTTTTCCGTTGTCTTGACTCAAGGTTCAATTATATTATAAGAGTAACAAATGCTTACAGTTTCTAAAAACTTCCGTTTTTAATTTAAGATATGTTTACTTTTTTATCAGTTTTTTGTTTTATCAGTTTAACTTTGTATGTGGTCCGTTTGGTATATTACGCATTATCCATGCTAAATTTATTTCAGGGATCTGGTCATTTGTTATCATTACAAGCCAGTAAATGGCGCGTTTGGTGCCATGCGTGTCAATCTGAAGTTTTGTTGGATTCGAACGTGCCCGAGTGGAAACTAGGAACTCGGTTATCCAAAAGATACGCGGAGCGCGTAGCATCGAAGACAGCAACTCTGTCTGGGGCAACCGCAGGTCGTGGTTTTGGACACAGCCCCCGGCCGTGTGCCAGTCGACGATTGCCATTGACAGATGAGGATGGTTACACGTTGCTTAACGAGCGGGGCGACACTTCTGATGAAGATGCGGTACCTAAGCAGCATGAACGCGTTGTGCCGCTGGCAGGTTTAAAGCAAAAGTCCACGAATGATAAAGCTGTTGTTATTGCCCCAGACGAAAGGTAAATGTAATCAAACTACTGAAATCCGTTGGATTCTGCATTTCTACACTGCTCGCCGTCGTCCACAGAAGCACGTTTCCTCGCGTCACAAATACAAGTAAATTTCAAAATCGATGTCGAGCAGTGCGTGAGATGACTATAACACAGCTGTAATATATGAAGCTTTAAAAATAAAATTTTTATATAAGAGCTATAACCTGAAAACTTAAGTTGAAATCCAATTAAGACATGGCATGCATTTAGGGGTCACAATGGTTTTTATATAGTTGTAGAAATTTCCTACAGGTACCGGTTATAAGTCCAACTTGAGACTGTGATTATTGCGGCGAATAATGCATTGGCTTACTGTTTTTAGAACAGAACAGTACGCGGCTTCTTGCGGCGACGTTCAGATTCCATCTTTTGAAAACGATGAACAGTTGGATACCCATAAGGCAGCGGATGCTGTTACAGTAGAATTATTTGCCTCTCATAGCGGGCCTGGTGGTGGTGTAGGACCCCATATCAAAGGTAGAGAGTATAACGATCGTGAAAGGCCAACCGCAATTCCGGACGAAGTTGAAAATCCTGACTACGATGAGCAGAACGGCGCACGTGGTGAGTATTGGGGAAATTTAGGTTTGAAGAAAAAATTGCGTGAATATTGACTGTCTGTTCGGCGGAGTACGACCTTATATTTGGGCCTGCTTAAAGTCGACATCTAACTCCGGTATGCTACATTGATGGATATTCATTGTTGAAATGTTTAATATACCTCTTGTCTTGTTAAACTATTTATTTGCAAAATAGCAATATTTCGCAGGAACTTTTGTTGGAAGCGATTGAAATAAGTATATATACCAAGAAACGCAGTTGATATTGAAAACATTGCATCTTATTTTGCTGATCAGTGAGAAGTGTGGTGCTTTATCTGATGAAATAATAAAATGCTGAGTAGACTTTTGAGACAACGTTGGACAATGATTTTTGATGTTTAGTACCTAGTTTACGCGTTACTAAATAGAGAAACCGCACAAAGTCCGACAACGTAGTTTATTTATAGTTCGTGTGTTAATTATTTGCTTGTTTATTTGTAGTAATTTCCACATGGTTTCTATGCATCATTGTGTTGAAAAATTGATCTTTATGCGTAACAGGTCAGTGATTCACTAAATAATACGGTATTTTAAGGTTTGACTGGTTTGCGCAATCTTGGCAATACATGCTACATGAACGCTGCACTACAAGCGCTAAGTCACTGTGAACCGCTCACCGAGCATATGCGGTTGTTTGAAATTCGAACTAGCAATAGCGGCGGCAGTACTGGAGCGACGGCAGGTCAAATAGACTGCAATACGTCACAACGAAGCGCCAGTGTGTCTGCATCTAATACGCCATCTGGAATCGGGTTAGCCTATCAGAGGCTGGTGCGCCAACTTTGGTCACCGAAAAAGCTTAGCTATGTTGTTCCTATAGGCGTGTTATACTGCGTACGCAATGTTTTTCCGATGTTTCGTGGCTTTGCCCAACAGGTTAGTTTTAGCTAGGGATTAAACAGTGCAGGTTAGGGGAGAAGAGTGTAAAAAACCGAGCGTCGCGCTGCGTATTTCTTTGCTTATTTCAGTAGTGAGTTATGTTGGTTTGATAATATTTGCCGAAGTTAGTTTAGGTTTGTTAATTTTTATGCCAAATTAACAAAATGTCGCATTTTGTGTATGAAACTGTTAATCATACGTTGTCTAGTTATAAATTTTTGACTTAGAATTAAAGGTTAACGACAAGTCGAAGTTACATATTTATGATCGAGATGTCCTAGACGACATCCTAAATCAAAAGATTTTCAATTTTTGTACAATAATGCACGATGTTGGAGGGCTCCACAACTCACAATAGTCAAAAAGTATAGCGCCACGCCACCCTTATTTAGTGTGTAGCTTGATTTTTTAGCGCCACGCCAGCTATAGTGTGTAGCCTTCATTTTTTAGGATAGTCAAGAGTTTTTACGCTGCTTAATGGATCAAATGCACGAAGACTTAAAGCAACCGGTATATTCGTGGGAATCACAAATTGAAGATTTGGAAATGCAAATCGGAGGTTCGAAGCCAGAATTATCGACATCTGTTTCTGGTGCAGCGAGTAACTGTTACAATGGGCATGGAGAGTCTAGTGGGACCCGACTTCCGGGCCGAACGTTTGCTCCAACAAGCTTCGATGATGAAAATAGTTCAACAACATCGTCAGTTGATGGGTCCGGCGTTGCCGGAAGTAACAGTGATGTGGCATATGCGACTTGTGATTCTGGATGCAACTCAGAAACAGTATATAAATTATTTTGTCTAAGGGATTGGTTTGCGAGGTTTCACTGGAGAAAGATTTCAATTTTTGTTCATATACCGTAAATAATTCAAATACTGATTTTTCGTTTTCGGATAAAATGAAGTTCTTGCTGGAACTGTCGGGGAAACATGCTATCTATTTGGTGGGAGTGGGGGTTGCGTGTTTTGTTGAAAGTAAGACATGCAATATGTAAATAAGTTGGGTGTAGTTTATTTCATTTAAATGTTGAAACTAATCGGTGCTGTTTTCACTGGAAAATGATTGGTTCAGAAAAATTCAAAATATATATCTTTCTTGAGTTTAGGAAAACAACGGGTCAGCTAATAGCTTGCCATCTGCCTACAACACCGGAACATCAAGAAAACGCCGGAATCAGATGCTGGGCAGCGATCCAGTTTCAGCTATGTCAAATACAGATTCGCTTCTTCAAAGCGCTAGTGATGATATGGACAGTTGTCGAGGGCAAACCTCACTCACACGACAAAGCATTCACCGTAGACGAGATGGCGCAGGAAAGATCCAACAAGCTAGTGACCATTTTTTATCAAAAGGGTGCGTGGGAAGTTTGAATGTTGTTGGCCGGTCTCCGAAACGGCCTTGTTCGTATCAAAGGCAGGCGAAATCCTCAGGGGAAGATGAAACAGCAAGTTATGAAAAAGGCGATGAACAGCAAATATGTAAGTGAGCAGGAATGGAAGCCTCGGTCTGTGCTAGTCTCGGTATTTGGCAGATCTCGGACTCTGCCTCTGGTTTTTGATTCCGTGGTTTCGAACTTAGACCAGAAATCAAGGATTCAGCAAATATATCGCTGTATTCTTGAAGCAAATGATGTCTAATGAGAAAAATTTCGTTGTGAATCTATGTATTATCATAGTTATGGTATAATTATGAGCAGATATTCTGAAAAACCGCAAAAAACTATGACAAACAAAAAACTATAAAAAATCTATTTGAAATGTTTAATTGTGGAAATTTTTATTTTTTTCGGTGACGATCAAAAATTGACCGAGTCCTAGACTTTTCATGGCCGGTCGCGAGGCTCAGGTGTCGTTTTTGGTTTTTACCGAGACGGTCATCCCTAGTGAGGAGGGGCTGTAAAAAAATTGGAGAGTTGGCCCGCTAAATGTGACATTTAATAAATGTTGTGGTTGGTAATAAGAGGAGGCGGTGGGGCACCAAACCACGATTTCGTGACATTATTGCGCCAAACCTACGAATTCAAGGAGTCTTATGATTTCATGGATTCCCAATGCGAACCTAGACATCGAAGAGCACTTTATACCGATAAAAGTATGGCATAAAGTGAAAACTGTATGCCGTATGATATGCCGACTTAACAATTCGAACCTTACGGAGGCAGCAATAGAAACATGTGAAATTCGAAATATTGAAACAAGAATTCATTGAAACATGAATTGAGGTACAGCGCTGCAAAAGCAAAAAAAACCCGAAAACGATTCATTCCGTGCTAACTCGAAGTCAAAGTACAATCAGGTGCGTTCGAACCTTACTGGATCTATTTCGAATTCGAATTTGATGCTCCAATTTTTGCAAAATTTTGTTGGTACCCTGAAAGGAGGGATTTAAATTAGTTTATTTTTAAATATTCGTACGTAATTGGGTGGCGTTGGTGTGTATGTAACAGAATAGGTCGGAAAACATTTTTTGGCTTTGTTAATGTGATAAGTATGGTGCGTTAGTGGGCGCGATTTGGACCGCTTATTGCTGGTTTGTGTGTTGGTTTGGTAACTATAATTTTGGTATTTTAGTGTACAAAAAAGTCCCGGTAAAATTTCGCAGTGTGATATCGGATGTGTTTGACGGAAAAATATTAAGTTCCGTGCAATGTTTAACGTGTAATAAGGTAAATATTATTTTTATTGATTTTGTGCTTGCTCTAGTTGATAGCCGGTTTATAGCTCTGTTTATATAGTGGATCCATGCTGGATTCTTTGAGGAAATAATGCTATTTGTACATGCTACGAATAATTTATTGTTCCTTTGTGAAAAACATAGCCTAACTGCGCGACTGATATAACTACCTGGCTTCTCCACAGCGGGGGGGGGCAGAACTTTTCGAAATTTTCATTTTCCCCCGGCGAAAATTTTGGCGCCCCCAGGAAGGCCCCCCGGCGAATTTTCGGCCGCCCCCCAGCAAAATGCCCCCCAGCAAATTTTTTGCTTGTTGGCCCCCCAGGACTTTTCTAGGCCAAAAATTCTCAATGTTAAAACGTAAAGACCTGGACTTCTTTTGAGGCGGACATTCGACAAAATATGATTTTATATTACGCTGAGTACTCATAATTTTTAATAGCGTTACAAATATCCGTAGTAACTAATACAATTCAATAATGTACTGAAAAAAGCACAATTATATAAAGAGCGTTTCAGGGCATAAAGCATTCGAAAGTACCTTGCAGCAGCAAGTTCGACCCGCCTGACCTTATGATAAACTGAAGCTGTGACTAATATACAAAATATATATTAATCACAGTTTCAATTATAGATTATCTATATTTTATATAATTGTGCTTCTTTCAACTTCTGGTTAAGTTGTCAGTATATACGTAATATTAGTTAAAATTATTGTTATTAGCGTTTGCGAGAAGTTGTTGTCATGTTAAGCGATGAGTAATCTTAAGTTGAGTTGGAAACACGGTCTAGAATGAAAAAATGGTCCAAAAAGTCGGTTTGCAAAATTTTAAGCCTGCCCCCCAGGACCCCCAGATCATCTGGGAGCCCCCCCAGGAAAACTGCCACCCCAGTAAAATCAGCTGCCCCCCAGCAAAATCAAGTGCCCCCCAGGAATCGCCCCCCCCCCGACGGAAATTTTCAAGCTTTGGAGAAGCCAGACTACTGTAGAAAATAACTCAGTAATACTGGACGGTATTTCGTTTTATTATTATTATTATTATTATTATTATCGACAACTGTTTTGGAAGGCTTTCTGTGCCAGATATGTTTGCGTTCATATACTATGCTTGCGTTGACCGATATATCGGCAGCGATAAAATCAAAATATAGGTATCGGTATTTTTGGAAGCATACAGATACCGATACTTGTAATTTTAACATATTTTCAGACTAATTGAGCTGAAGAATTGCTCAATATTTAAAAGCAAATACTCTTATTATTGGGCGGTTGCGAGTTTTGAGCTGAGTGTAACTCAGATGCAGGCTAAAAAAGCACTTTCAAGAATTGGTTCTTTTCTTTCAGTTATGAACTAAAATTACGGTTGGCTTTAAAAGGTTTGGGAAAAAACAGAGTTCCTATGTGGACATGCACGCAGTATCTTTTAAAGTTAAAAAAACAAAGTTATAGTAGAGGGAATGCTGGAACGCAGCGCATATGTTACTGAACCCAAGGAAGGGTAAATTGCACAGCACGAGAATATTTGCATTTTAGTAACAGGTATTTTTTTATTATTTCAAGTTTCCATGTTTTGTAAAATGGTGTACAAATGAGGTATCGGTATCCAAATAACCATCGATATACTAGACACGTGGAAACATGATTTTTGATGCTCAAAAATTTACATCTCTCCTTTTTTGCACGTTCGGTTTGCCCCAGCTTCTCTCATACAGGTACGGGATTGCTTCTTTCTCACTCGCCAGCAGCCCATGGAATCTCAGCTACACCAGAACACGTTTAGTAGTCTGGATTATCTATATATTCACTTGAAAAGTGATTACAGGTATCGGAAACGAAAGAAACGTTTCAAGATTTGTCTCTACCGTTGCCGTCACGTGATCAGTTGAATAAGTTGCATTCGTCGTTCGGGAGCAGTTCTGTGACTTTGGGACATAACTCTACTGGGACTCCAGCTGCTACAGTGGCAAACTCTGGCTGGACGGCTTGGTTGTTCGGTTGGTTCAAAAGGTATGAGGATTTGGGTACCAGATATTGATGGGGTATTCTCTACGAGTAGCGCAGAATCTGTTCATAGGTTGCGTTTCAAAAGGTGATGCAGAAGGCTTTCTTATGTGGTGCAGTATGCTGTCAAGGTATGTAGTGGGTAAGTTGGAGATGCCTAGAAACAAGTTTACGTGCAGTTTCCTGGGTTTGTATTCTCAAAACGATTAATTTTACGAAGTAAATATGTGACATTGGAAACAATGAGTTACGCTGTTTTGAAAATTACTAGTTATCGTTTCTTTTGCTTACTAGTAAAACATAGAGTCAAAACTGTGACTAATGGTTATTTCTATTATTTCAGCTTCATGTGGGGTCCTGAAATACAGCTGGATGACTGTTTATCGGCTTTTTTCTCCAAAGATGATTTAAAAGGCGATGATATGTATAGCTGTGAAAATTGCAAAAAGTTAGTATTTCTTTAGGGAATTTGTTTCATGTAGTAAGCATTGATCAGTTTCTGTCATCAGTTATAAAAAAGTTTATTTTCCTTAATACTTTGGTATACTATTGTATAGGCCTCTCGTTTTTATGAAATGAGCCCAAGACTGTAAATATAGTTGTTGTCTAATTTTTCATGGTGATTTTCTTTAACTATGCTGTACTTCTTGTTTATCTTATTGTTTGTTTCTAGGCTTCGCAACGGAGTCAAGTATTGCAAGTTGCTGATGTTGCCGGAGGTAAGAAACCATTTTGTATTGGTCAACGCCAGCGACTTATTAGCAATAGTTTATTCAGCAAAGTTTATAATCGACCATTTTGAATTACTTGAGCAGATTTTTTTGAAGCATTTAATGTTTGCTGCTTTTCGATACGGTTTCAATTCTTCTGACGTGGGTTTAAAGTATACACAGTTTAACAGGCCTATTATGGACACATGATTTAGAATACCTTGAAATATTTATTATTTTTTATATTTAGGTTGTCAGCATCCATTTAAAACGATTTCGCCATGATTTTTCGTTCTCAAGCAAACTCAACCAGTACGTGTCATTCCCGCTTGAAGATCTTGATCTAAAACCGTATTTACACAAAGGCAAGTTGAAATGGGTTAGTTGTTCAGTTTTATAAACATCTGGTAGTGGGCAATGGAGCTGCGAAAAACTTTAAACAACAAAATATCAGCTATGCGTGTTTTAAATTTTTGATGTTGATGGAAAATTTCATATACATGATGAATTTCTTGTTTTGTAATTTTAGATAGTAAACCACAAACGACGTTGTATGATCTTTTTGCTGTTATTTGCCATCATGGAAGTGCTGGAGGTACGTTTATATTTGTGTGTGTTTGAATATTATATGTGTAGTTGAGTTGAATGATATCAGATAACACATTTTATTAGTAGCTATGTTCTGTTACGGCATTTTTTGGAAGTTCTTAACGTACATTGTAAAGCAGCAAGCTTCAGCTTTTCGTCTGTGGGTAACTTACTACTCCTTACAGATTTCTGAACCTCTTGTGTACTTTTGTTTCAATTTCAGGTGGACATTATACTGCGTATTGTTTAAATTACGTCAATCACCGTTGGTATGAGTTTGATGATCAGTGTGTTACTGAAGTCGACGCTACTGTTGTTGAAAATGCTGAAGCATATGTGTTATTTTATAGGTTAGCTCGGGTGGAATTTCGTTGTTTTGTTTAACTATTAATTAGATTGTCTAGAATAATTTGATGGACATTAGTGGTACCTTTCTGGGGCAAGGTTATTGCATTTTTTGTTGGTCTATACAGACTGCACACATAGGTGCGTTTAAAAAGTTCAACAAGTCCTTGTGTTCCGAACAGAAAATGTTCTAAAAACCCTGGGTAAAAATCACACAGATTGGTGCTCACATTTTACCTCGCTAATTACGCCCTTGATTAGTTACGCCAGTTTCCGACCGTATTAAGCTTACGTAGATCACATCACTATTCTTATTCATTGTCTTGCCGTGAGCAAGTTGTGAAAATTTGTAACTTAGATTGTGTAGTTAAATTGTTTGAAATTCTGCTGGAGCTTATTCTGAGTTAGGTTTTGTTGTCTAGAAAAAAACCAAGTCTCATCCGTTTCCCAAATTCGGAAGACTACGTTACATTGCGAAATTTAAATTTAGGAAATCACTTAAGCGAGCTGAAAAATTGCGACAAGAAGTCGTACGAACATTAACATCCGAACACAAAAAGGTAACATTTTTAGTAGGGAAACGAGGTTTCATTTCTGTATACGTCCTCAATGTTGGACATCATTCGCTGAGCAATGTTTCTTTTGGTCGATAGTTTTGTGTTTGTCCGTATTCTCAAATGTGTGTAGCAGCTATCGTCACTTGTCATAGGTCTTGTGAGATTTCATCCAGCCAATACTGAGCTTCCAAATCTAGCTTACTTTTAGTATTATGTAATTTGTTATTAATCAGTAGATGTTTAAATCGTCACCTGTCGTAGTTTGATAAAATAGCTCAAAATTCGCTTAAGTCAATTTTTAGCAAGTTTTCTAAAATGTCCAACAGTAATTCGTTGATGAAAATTATTTCAAATTCCGGTTTCTTTTCTTGCAGAGAAATTCAATTCCTGTTCCTATTCCGGTAAAACTTAGTTCCTGCTTGAACTCTGTTACCAGGCAAGGTTCAGACGAAATTTTTGTACCTTCATTGAAGGGCGCAGAAGTATGAATTTTTACGGTTTCCTGTCAAATATGAAGTCTAACTGACTGTAAAAGAAAAAAGTCGCTCGTACACAATAAATTTCAAATTACAGTGATTTTTCAATATATATGTATATTTTTAATTTAACAGAGGCATTAATTTGCATTGGAAAAATTTTTTAAGGTAAGATCATATTATACATCGTTCGCCTTAGTTTTGACGCTTTGTCACTGACAATGCACAGCGTTATGGATTAACCAGTGACAAAATGTAAAATTGCCACCCATTATCATTAATCATTACCTTACCGCAATTTTCTATGTCAACCTGACCTCAACGCGTGTCGCAATATACAAAGTATGCACTGTGTGATATGTATTGTGTTAAGATGAGGTTAACAGAGAAATTTAAGTTAAGGTGGGTTAATGAATTTAAGTTTTAAAATGTTCCATTCGTTAAACCCAACACTGGACATTCTGCTTTAAAGCGTCAAAAGTTATCGTGGACGATGAATTACGGTTAACATGAAAATTGTTGAAATGGTAACCAGACTACGCCAGATCTGAATGCCATACGTACGGTGTAATGTGACAACAAAAGCCTTTAGCTATTGCAGGGAAACTTGATGAAATTTTATATCAGCCGAGAATGGATCAATCGATTTAATACGTTCGCTGAGCCTGGACCAATCACTAATTATGATTTCTTGTGCCCACATGGATGTAAGTTTAGAATAGTAAATTTGGGGCCTGGGGGCAGACATATTGTTTTAACACAGGTTCCTATTTTGAACTCGTTGTATTGTCACACGAGCCTGTCAAACGACATTGTCGGTGGTTATACAGAAATATGTTGTATCGATAGGATCACATTAGGGCAATTACCTAAAGATGTCTTGCTGGCATAGGTAACATATTTAGTTTTTGTACTATTTTTGACTAAGTTATGGTATATGCTGTAAAATTTGTATTGGTGAATTATGAAGTACAATCTGCTAAGCATAGAATTAGATTTAGTTATGTTTTAGAAAAGTATAACGCAGTTTTTATGTTTTTTCGTCATAAATCGCATAAATTTTAAGAATTGAGCACTAATGTTATGCTCAACAATGAAATTATTGCGTAATAGTGAACTCTGGTTGTTTATGCAAGCTTAATTTTAAATTTAATTATATTTTCAGGTATTCCCCCAACCAAAGTGTCGTTTGTCAGCGATCTCTACGCTGAAGTACCGCCGAACGTGTGGAAATTTCTCAGTTCCGAGTAAGTTGTTTTTATGTCTAAACTGCCACTGCTGCTCTTAGAACGATCGACCACATCGTTAGTTTGAAAATACCTCGAAAATTATGTTTGTATGTATCGCTTTACGTCAACTTTTCACTCCTTAGATAAGTTTAAGGAGAGTTACCGAGCTGCTTTTATAAACTTTTTCATGCGGGGTTCTATTCTGTTTCTCTTTTGTGAGATGTTTTGTAGCAAATTACTAAATTGGTGCCGATGTGATTGTTTTGTGCTGTGGCCCAGATTTTATTTTTGCCAGTGAGGGAACAGTGATTTTTGTTTGTTTCCATGCTGAAAGTAGTCTATACTATGTTATTCTGTGTCGTTTTAATATGATAAGACGATATTTTCAGATTTGGCGGCGGTCCAATATGCACCCATCTGTATCATTGTCCAACATGCCAGCAAGAATTTTTGCATTTGAATGTGCGTCGAAAAGTTGAACGTGATACGTTTGTCCGAGTGAGTAAAATGCATGTTGCACAATAACCTGCATACAATATGTTGCAAATTCTGCACGGTTGACAGGTTTATACAAGAGGAAAGTAAGCAATAAAAGGAAACAAATTTTTCCAGGCAATTTGTCTGTTTTATTGTAAATTTTAACATGTACGTGCATAGTATAAAACCTCTACAAGACCTGTGAGTCCCCTCAAGCGTCATGCTTCTATAGCTGTGTAGTGATTGTGAAAGTATCCCAACTGGGACACCGATGTGGATTTTTTAGCTGGAAAATAGTTAATTCGAATTGAAATTCCAGAAGTCTTTTTGACGTTACAACGCGGTGGCTTGTTTCTTTCGCATAGCTTGAGTTATAAATCTTTTAATTATTAAAATGCACTTTTATTTTTGTTTTAGCTTGAAGCAGAATTTCGAACGCAAATGTCGCCTGATATACATTATGCAATTGCGATGACGTGGTATCACGAATGGGAATCGTTTGTGCTTAATAAACGTTACGGCTAGTGATTTTACATGTTTAAGTTCTACTGGGTCGGATGTTTTTTTGCTTAAAGGCTAACTTTCTAATACTTATTGCTTTTAACCTTGGTGCTAGTGTTATGTGTTGGTTTCATATTGTAATGTGTTTTATGATGTATTGCCACGTTGGCTGGCTGAGGTTATCAAATCAATTTGTGGCTTTTAAATGTGCAGTATATGTTTTTGTCTGATTGGCAGAGCTCGTTAACACGTTATCCAGAAAGCATCTTTATCAAAAAGTGTACCAAATTGTTATTTTTGCCTTTTGAGTAGCCGAATAAGAAGACTAATCATCTGATTTTTGCCAATGTTTTATTGGAATACTGTTTTGTGCTTTTAGAGCCTCCAGGTCCGGTGAACAATACTAGTATTATTATCAAACGAAACGATGCGCTGATATTGCGAACAAGTAAGTGCTGTATATTTCGCATTCATCTAAGGGTTTATAGGTATTCGATATCAATAGGCATACGTCCAATTTGATGGATAATACGTTTTAAGCATTTGGGTACATGCTCGTCCGTTGTGTGCCCATGTATTATTAGAAAGTCCTTGAGTTTTGGTTACAGCGTTAGTTATGCAGCCTTAAGCATGCGACATGGATTTAATTTTGAATAAAAATGAACGTGGCTTGGCTATTAATACTGTATTGTTTTGCGGACTTATCGAAGAAAAATTAGTTACAGTAGTTGTTTTCGTTTATATGCGTCATTATTTTAGTACATTTTGTTGTTTTAAAGCTGGTCGCAGTATTAAGAATAATAAAGTTTCGGATAGCGAAGAAGTTGTCAAGTTAAAATGGAATAAAATAGTTCAAACGATGCGGGGAGGTCATAAATTTATGGTTGTTCGTTTCAGACGCGGATTTCGCGTACATTTCTCGCGATATGTGGGAATTTTTCTATGTCACATACGGTGGTGGGCCGGAAATATTGTTTCAACCTGGCATTGGAGTGCAGTCTGTAATTCCGACGATAAATTTAAAACCAACTATGGCGTATCGTATGCCCACTTTTACTAACGTAGATGTGCCTCTTGCTGGAACAGCTGAAACTCAAATGCAACAATGTGATCCAATTAGTGAAACCAGCGTATCTGATTGTAATCGGTTTAACAGTACCTGTAATAATTGCGAGTATGGGGATATGCATGGGCAGGTAGGCAATCACTGTGGGAATGTGGGGCCAGACCGGAAAAATGCTGGAGAAATCATGGGGTTGGAAAGGGAATCGGCAATTGGACTTGAGGGACGGCCAAGTCAAGTCACGAGTGACAGAGAAGAGGGCCGTAGGCAACCGTTTTTTGAAGGTGATAGCGAATTAATGACGGTATATAGGGTTGATATGAACGAAGCAGATACGATGAATTGGGGCGCTGTGAGTGAGGGCCATGAAGTGGAAATGAAATGTATGGAGTCTATCGACAACTTAACAGGGGACTGTGGAAATGAATGTGGGCAACTGTCACAGGCAGGGAATGACGTTGTTGCTAACGATTGTGGGGCTGGTTTAGAAATCGGTGAGGAACAGATAGTTACAGCAAGAGTACGTTGCGATGAGAAAGGGCATATCCAGAATGATACTATGATGGGAGAGAATGGGATAGGTATGACAGAGTCACACAGTGAGGCGCTGGATGAATGTAACAGATTTCAAATTCGGTCTGCACATAATTGGGGAACGGAAAAAGAAGAAGATATGGATGTTCTGACAGAAGTCAACAGTTCGTTTGACGGAGGAAGCTTGAAGCAGGCGGATCATGTTAACGCTGATTTTGAAAGCGGAAATGATTATATGGTATGTGTGGTTTTGTGGTGTTATAAAATTGTTTGAACATGGTTTGAAACGAAATTGTGGAACCTTAGCCGTGCGTCGGTTGAGTTTAATTGAGTCGGAGGTGGGGCAATTGAAAGATAGTCGCTATTTTAAATGCATTCGCAGTAACAGCGAAACTGCGTGCGTAACTGCGTTTTTTGCGTCCACGTAAACTACGGTTGTGAATTGAACCGCGTTTGGGTGGTGATAGCGGTTGCGCTTTGACTGTACTGGTTATACTCTGCTCTATATTTAAACTTCGCTTTTTTCAGGCAACTGAAGTTTGCAGCGTCGAGAAGAATTTACAAGTAGCCGGTGATGGTAATACTACAGTTGAATGCGGGTCACATGCGCAGCCGAAAGGTAAAAAGAATGCGAGTAGGCGCAGAAGGAGAAAACTATAAAATCTAAGTTTTAAAAAATGCTTTATTTATAGTTACAAAATATGATAATATGAAAAGAAAATGGCTTTGACTGAGGTACCTTCAACTGGAAACCGTTAGATTTTTATCTCCATTTGGTTAACAGGTGAATTACTGTGAAGTTCTATCAAAAACTAAATTCTATTATGATTTGCACACTTTCTTTGTGCTACGTTTTGGCGTAAATGTTTTTGTGTCTAAAAGTGGTTTCACTATAAATGTACCTATGTCTTTCAAGTATCATCGACTCTGGTTCGAGTAGGCTTTCAGATGGCAAATCCAATAACACGCTGCAGTATCTATAGGTGTGTCTTGGGTAGCAATGAACATCTGATTTATGAGAGCAAATAAAGTTATTAATGGGCGTAAATCGTTTCGAATGGATTGATACTGCATGTAGAATTACGTATTGACTAGTGTTATGCGCCGACCAGTAACCAGCCCGTCAGCGAGTAATTGCTTATCACAGAAAAAGCTAATGATATCGTTAGTATTTTTAATCACTTAGATTTTGATTTTAAAATCAAATGTTGCGTACTGTTATCAAGTCGGCATATGTTACGCTAGAGCCTTGCCGCTGTCCCGGGATAAGCTGAAGTGCAGCGTAGGCAAACCAGTGGTCAAAACACTCGTCCTTAATACATTTAATGTGTTTATACTAGAGATGGGCATCGGATATTTTTTCATATCCGGATATGCCGAACATTTATCCGAATATCCGAAGTTAAATTTAATGGATAAACTTTTCGTTTTTCAAGCACTTGTTTAAAATTGTTGCTCTAAGCGAAGTACCATGACCCTCAAGCTGATTGCTATGAGCTTAAAACACAATTCTATAAATAGTTATTTATTATGCAACTGCTTCAATAGTGCTGTGAATTTCGTTTAGAAGATTGCTGCTGACTAATAAATATTTGACTTATCCACCTGAGATTGAGTTGATTTTCAAAATTTGGAAACGCTTCACGAATTTGCGTGTCTTCCTTGCGAGCATAAGCCTTAAACCTAAGCCAAGCAAAAATAGTCTAAAGCTTAAGCTTACTCTTGTTTTGTCCCACAGAAACGCGTTCCGCCCCTGATCTTTACATGGACCAAGTGTACAATTGGGTTTTTGGCTCATTTTACTGTGAGAATCGTTTCATGCGAGGGGATTCAAGAATGGCAGCCCCCTATGCTGGTCAGGATCTTTTAAAATCGCTGAGGATCAGGATGGCGGTGAATTTTATTTATATACTTATATACAGTGTAAGGATCGCAGCCAGGGGGGTGTTCAGCTATCAAACCCCCTCCGTTTGCGATTTTTTATATTGGGGTTTTCAGACACGGCTTCCGTGTACACCACAAGAAGCTTCCCTTCAAATTTTTTTGGCCCATGTAAAGGTCAGGGGCGGAACGTTTTTCTGTTGGACTGCAATAGAGTCTTAGCTTCAGCTTTAGACTAATTGCTTGCTTAGGCTAGGTTTAGGCGTCGGCTTTTACGCTCCGGAATACGCTTATACTGCTATTCCGAACCTTAACCTTGCCAACTTAGGCTTAAGCTTAGGCTTAAATATAAGCACATTCTTTTACTTAGGCTTTAGGCTTAGGAATACATATGCTTATACTACTGTTGCGGCCGTCAATAAAAGGAGCTACCACGCCTCTGAGCCCTCTCGGTTTCAAGGAAGCCTCGATCAAGCAGAATTTTGAAACATAACAAATTTATAGCTATATGTTCGACAACATAAATGAACTTAGTTTAAGTTTAAATTTTGTTTGTTTGTGATAGCTACGAGTTGTGCCTGCAGTTTCAGAACGGGTTAGGAGTCAATGCCGCAAAATACCGGAAATACATAGCTGTAATCCAAAATTTTTAGGTGCAGGTAAGCCGGACACAGTACATTTAAATAAAGTTCTAAGCCCAAACGGCTCTATTTGACACCTGAAGCCCCCTCTGGCTATGCCCCTTGTTATTGTATACAAACATTGCGTTCATAT
>JASANG010002291.1:0-16935 GCA_030248215.1 Enoplolaimus lenunculus
AGTGTATTAGAACCAGAAAAAGACCTAATCATTGGTTTATCAAATTGCACGTAAAACTTTGACTGCCGAACGGTTTATTGTTAAAAAATTTAATTTTCAGTGTATGTGATCCTTCAACTGGGCTGAATTTTGTTTCATATTCAAATCGAATTAAACTGAAAATGATTTTGGAAGCTGGCGGCGTCGAACAAACAAGCTTGCCGTATCCTGGATTTCGAGCGACCTACGTTTCAGGTTTTATAAAATTGCATAATAAGTTTTGGCCCATGTTACTTTAACGGGCGTCTATAGGTTTCTGGTGGGTCTATAAATGAGTAGGTTTTTGGCGCTTGTACACTTTCTCCGCACACATTAAGGGTTGTGCTATACTATTTTTGACGTGCCGCACCGTCAGTCACCCGTACGGTACCGACCGGCGCCGTCGGCCGCTGTGCGGCAGCGTTCGTGACCGTACGGCGCCGTCTGTCACCGTGCGGTATCGTACACAAATAACTCACGTACGATAACGGAAACTGACAGTGAAGGATGGCGCCGTAAGGGTGACGGACGGTGAAAGACGCCATAGCGCAACCCTAAAGCTTAAGCTCAGGCGTAGACTTATGAAAAAGTTTATACTTAGACTTAGCCTAATGTAAGCCTTTCTCTAAGCATACGCAAAGCCTAAATTTAAGCTTGTGCGGGAAAATGTATCAGAACCTCTCATTTTCTTTCAATTTTGGTCGAATATCACCAGTTTTGCATGCGCAGTTTGGTTTGCAGTATCCGTAATTTCGCATAAGGTTTTTTGGTTGTGTTGGGGTTAACTGACACTTGTGTGCATTGCTGGTGTATGACAACCACGTAAGAGTAAATTTGGGACATACGTAAGTGATTGTGGAAGATAAAAGAGTTACATATAAATATAGAGTTTGACTATTTTTGTAAAAATTTCGGCCAATGTGAAGAACACGGGCGAACAGTATAGGCATATTCCTAAGCCGAAGCCTAAGCCGAAGCCTGAACTTAAGCCTAAGCCTAGCCAAGCAAAAAACAGTCTAAAGCTTAAGCTTACACTTTTGTAGTCCCACAGAAAAACGTTGCGCCCCTGATCTTTAAATGGGTTAAAATTTCAAAGGAAGCAACATTTTTAGCAGCCCAAAAATCTAATGAAATTATATGCTTAACACGTAAGCTGGAAAAGGGGCGGAGCGGAGCGCGACAACTATGCCCCGCAGGGGGCTGGTGGTGCAGAAAATCGCGAAAGCAGGGCACGGGCATTGCAGGGCGGGTCAAGAAATCGCGAAAACGAGACGGGTTGACCTCTAACGAAAAACAAGAAAAACACCGAACCTGGGCGGTTAAAATATTTAGTTTCAGTTGTATTTATATTGAACAAAGTATTCAACATGAAAGAATTTCCAACTCTCGCAAGGGTGGGTCGCCGAATACTGATTGCGCATGCAGCTTCGGCGCAGTCGGAACGGGATTTCTCGTCGCTCAAACACACCCGGTCATGAGAGACGTTCCCGAATAAATCCAGATACATTGGAAGCAGTTGAAATATCGAATGGCGGTTATAAATCAAAGAATATTAATAAATCAATTATTAATGCCGGCCAGCTTAAATTAAGCACTTTTTAAGCGATCTTTTTGTTGTTTTCAAAACATGAAAAATTACCAGTTGTTATGATTTACAAACAATTTTATTTGTTGAACCGAGCGAAAAAATTTCGAAACGGAACAGAAATTTTGGAACGTGGCTCAGCGCAAGGCAAAACATGGAGTGGCTGCCCTGCGTGGCGACTGGAAGACGCGGGGCAGCCACTCCAGGTGCGGCTGAGCGGGGCGGCATTTTCCGCCCTGCTTCCAACTCTGCACGGAAGTATTAAAGATTGCGTCAAGAACGAGAATTTTACTGCAAAAAACAACTGCTTTTACAAACACTTAACCGAACGCTTTGCCGCATGATAAAATAACTTTTAGGAACAACATTCTGCGATACTGGCTTTGACTGTCAGAACGGTGGCACTTGCATGGAAGGCGCAAGTGCGGTATGGTGTGAGTGCCCACAAGGAACATCAGGAACGTTTTGCGAAATTATAGGTTTGTTGCGTGCGCGCGCTAATAAAAGTTTCGGCCCATGTTACTTTAAGGGGCGTCCAGGATTCTGGTGGGTCTATAAATGAGTAGGTTTATATTCCAGATTACATTTTTTGCTTAGGCTTAGGGTTAGGCTTAGGCTGAGGCTTAGGAACATATTTTTGCAACGCTTAGGCTTAGGCTTAGTGTCAGGAATACGCTTAGTCTACTATACGCCCCTTAAAGTAAACATTGGTCAAAGTTTCTAACGCTGTGTATGGCAGTACACAGCTATCCGTTGTATTACCGCTTTATAACGCGTCAATATTTTCTGTTTCGTCTGAAATGTAATTTCTAATTTTGATCTCTCAGGCTGTGAAGCGTTTAGGATCGCGCTCCGCTAACAAAGCTTTACTTTTCAACGCCGAGGTTGTCTCACGTCTTGTGGAGATTTTGTGCTGGTCATACTTTGTGATTTACTGTCACAATGCGTTATTTTTTGTAAAAAAACAGTTTTTCCCGCAGAATTTTTTTTGCGATAAAATGGTAAAGTCCCTCCTTCCCTACCTTACAATTTTTCGCCCTCACAAATTTTTTTGGTGATAAAATGATCAGGTTCCTTCCTTACAATTTTTGCGCTTCATAACATTTGCCAGCCCGCCCCCCCCCCCAGTCACAAATTTTTACACCCGTCTCTGTATACCGTATTCGTAAAACACTAATAACTCAATACATGTCAAACTTGCTGGCTATAGCTGAGTAAAATATAAAACTTATGAGAATTAGTAAATCTTATCATTCAACTGTTCGTTCTGTCAATGGTACCAAGCGTTGCTTGATTGTTTTAAGCTGCTTGTCCGGACGCAACCGACAGTTTGATCAATTCACCGAGTTGGCCGTTTCCGTATCCGGCAAATTCTACCTGCGAATGGCAGTTTCCGTCAGTAGCCAACGACCAATTAATACACGTGAACTTTATTGATATGGATCTAGCGCGGTCTGACGTTGCTGACAAATGTATTTCGTCGATCCACATTGGTGGGAAAGGAATTCTGCCTATGTACGGGTTTTTCCAATGAAACACGACAAAAACAGTTGTAGGCACCTGTACGCCCTGCCTTTACAAGCTCAAGCTAAGGCAATGCTACTAATTGCTTAAGCTTAGGCTTACGCCTAAAAGCCTAAACTTAACTCTAAGCTTAAGCCTAAGTCTAATTGAGGAGTGTACACAAGCTCAATTGTGTGACGTCATTGATGCGTAAATTTTAAAAGCAACACATCACGTTTGTGGTTTCAAAACTTTACATGATACATAAAAATTAATTATTATTATTTTGGCCTATGTAAAGATCAGGAGCGGAACGTTTTTCTATGGGACTTGAAAAGATTAAGCTTAAAGCTTTAGACTAATTTTTTTGCTTGGCTTAGGCTTTAGGATTACGCCTAGGCTTAGGCTTACGAATATGCTCATTCTTACGCTTAGGCTGAGGCTTTGGCTTACGCTTAGGAATACGCTTTTAATACTGGTCCGGCCCTGTTCTTTACATTGCCTATTATTTTTATAATTATAAATTATGCCTATTGTTTCTGCTACTATATGTATTGCCTTATTGCGATGTGAATATCAGTTCACAGTTTCAAATCTGAAAATTTGCTGCAGATAAGCCGACACTTGGCTCACACCGCTTTTCTGTACGTCTTGTTTTTCTACCGAACCGAAATTCAGTCAATTCTCTTTGCGCTACCGTATTGGCTTTAAGCTAGTTTTTAGGTTTGGCCCCAGCCATTGGCTAAGCATTAATAGGTTAATAGCAAGCTCTGAATGAAAGAATGGAAGGGAAAACTGTTTTGCACACTGTAAAGTTCAAATAAGTTAAATAAATAACCCAACAAGTGAGTTAGTTATTTCTGAGTTAATAACAATAAACATTAACTCACTCTGAGTTGAGCTGATTTTCACTCTCAGTTGATATGATTCCGCGTGAGTTGATCAGTTAACTCAGAACGAGTTGAATCAACTCACAAATCTGAGTTCTGACAGTCCAAACTCGGGCTGAGTAATTCAACTCATTCTGAGTTCAAATCGACCCACTGAAATTTACAGTGCAGGTTCTTTTAACGGTTTTTTGTTTCAGAAGCATTTGCGAACGGCCTGTCAAGCCATTTCCGTTTGCGAGCGATTTTGTTCTACCGTCGAGTGCAAAGTTGAAATTTTTTGCTGGCGACGCACCCAAGCATGCCGGATTTTTACTCGAATACAGGATCGGTAAGGCTTCAATTTACAAGTATGATATGGACACGAGTTGGATTCAGTGCCGAACCAAGCACCGCCCATACCCTCAATTTGGGGGACCCGCCCCTAAAAGGGCCCCAACCCTTACCGGTTGAAACAAAAACCGCTTAAGTTTTAAAATGCGTCCGGCTTCTTGCTCGCTTCGTTCGTGAATTTAGACGCACCCACCCCGGAAATTGACGGGAGCTCCCACCCTTGCCTGCTCCGGCAATGGTTCGATTGTAATAAATGCCAGTGCAATGAAGCCGTGGCCTTAGGGCCCACACCATTAAGGGGCCTGTGGCAAACGTTTTTGGTACTTTGAATGGAGGAGAGCGTTGTTGGACCACGTAATACGTCAAATGAATTTTATGGCCATAAGAATGTAAAAAAACTTGATTAATATCTTTAGCGCAAACTGTTCAGTGGAACTCTAAATAGTTTGGGTGTGTACTCTGGGAACTTGAAAGTGTTGTCTGTGAAGGCCACCAGGGTATGTCTGTGAAAAGTTCACTAGCAATGTGTTTAATTGGTTCATCATTCTAAAGATTACTTTTGTTGTCTGCATGCAGGTCCGTAGCCAACTCACCTTGCTAGGGGTGCTAAAAAATTTCTGGAGGGACATACAAGTGTTTTCAATGACTTGCAAGCAAGGTTGAAAATTTTCTAGGGGGGGGGGGGGGCAAAATTTTGCCTGGGAGGCTGAGGCCTTCCTATCCCTCCTTGGCTACGAGCCCGTCTGCATGTTTTGTTTGCATATATATTCAGAAGTATAACAAGTAAGAGATCAATACCAGAGGATAAACTCATTTCTTCGTATGTGTGATTTCCATACCAAAGAATAATATCAGTAATGTCTGCTTTCATGATTTAATTTCGAATGAATGTAGCTTATTCTCGTTGAAGGAAGCTAATTTGATCCTTGAAAATTTAGTGCCCTAAAACCATTGACCTCGCATGTAAATTATGCGAACTCTAAACGTGGCGCTATACTGTTGATAACGAGCGGCGCCGTTCGTCACTGTCCGGCGCCGTCTGTCACCGTTCGTCACTTTCTGGCTCCGTCTAACACCGTCCGTCACCGTGCGTTACGGTGCAGTATTGTACGCGATATGAATTGCTCACGTACGATACCGTATTGTAACGCACGATGACATACGGTGTCTGTCATTGTTCGTCACTTTCTGGCTCCGTCTAACACCGTCCGTCACCGTGCGTTACGGTGCAGTATTGTACGCGATATGAATTGCTCACGTACGATATCGTATAGTAACGCACGATGACATACGGTGTCGTACGGGTGACGGATGGCGCCGGACGTATGACATACGACGCCTGACAACTGACGGACCGTACCATACGACAAGTACATCACATCCTAAGCCGGCCGATTCGTTTTGGTTACACGTCTGATTATAATATTTTATTCAGCGAACATTTTGTTTAGCTAAAAACTTTTGTGGTCAAGAAAACAGTACTTGCTCTCAGCATACAAAGTGTATCAACTTGATTGATGGTTTTGTTTGCGAAAAATTAGGTAAGTATTTGATTGGTTTCGTTCATTTCACATCCTTCAAATAAAATTATGTTGGCATCAGCAGCTTTGTGATTTGGGCCCATGTTACTTTTAGGGCCATCCCAGTTTCTGGTGTGTTTGTACAATAGTTTTTGTTTAGGCTTAGGCTTAGGCTTACCAATACGCTTTTGCAACGTTTAGGCTTAGGCGTAGGCTTAGGAGTTCGCTTTTGCAACGCTTAGGCTTAGGTTTAAGCTTAAGAATTCGCGTAATCTACTGTTACGGCCGCAAAAGTAACATTGGCCGTGATTTGTATATTAAGGTGGAAGAATATTCGTTCGAAACTTATGTAAGGATAATGATAATCAATAGTTTAGGCTTATGTCAAGTCAGTACGGCGTATCTATGGTAATTGTCAACCGTGCAGAAACTCGATGGCAAATACATACTGTTTTTGGCACGTGTCTATCTTTAACTGAATATCACGTTTGGACTAGCGATTAAAATAGAGAAGCGTTCAGCTCGGGACCGCAACAATGGGGGCCCCCTGAAATAATTTTGGCACCCCCTAGAAAGTTTTCAATCTTGCTTGTAACTCATCGAAAACCCTAGAATGCTCCTGTGAAACTATTTTTAGCCACCCTAGCAAAGTGAAGTGGCTACGGTCGCGGTCCAGATTTGAATTATGCCTTAATGGACGATTCTAACCATTTTTGATATAAGCGTTTAGTTCAGTGAGCAGAATAAATATTTTGTTTAAGCAGTAGGTTAGCGCTAGCTTGTGTAGAATTGATTTTTGTGGCATGCAACAACTGGCTAGTTTGCTGGTTTGAACTATAAACAGTTTTACACTGTAAATTCAAGTGAGTTGATTTTAATTCAGAATGAGATGAGTTACTGAATCTGATTAGGTGTTTCACAACTCAGAACTCCGAACGGACAGAACTCTTTCTGAGTTAATTAATCAACTCATCCAGTACGAAATCATCGCAGAGTCACTTAATGTTCACAGTTATTAAACTTCGAAGTAACCAAAAATGACTAATTCGTTCTCTGTATTGATTAATAATCAACTCACTGAAATTTACAGTGTATTGTTCATTAGCATTCGCACTATTGCATGCAACACAATACATGCAAGGAAATTAATGTTGCGTAAATGAAATGTTAGCGTGCCGGTTCCGTTGAACAGTTAATTCTAAGTTAACCAGTACCATATAGAGCCCTTCACGAAAATTTTGCTACGGATGCGGTGGGACTCGAACCCACGACATAAATTTAACGCCGCTGAACGGTATTTGTTTTACAGATCCATGCGCAGATGTTCATTGCATGAATGACGGCCACTGTGTGATGAACGGGTCAGAGCCGTATTGTTTCTGCAAATTGGGATACTGGGGACCTCGTTGTAATAATTATGGTTAGGGTTTTTGGTCGTTTTTGGGCTTTTAAATGTGGTTTTTATTTAAACTAATTTAGGTGACATTAACATTGTATCGATGAAGTTGTTTTAAAAACAATTTCAACTGTATAAACAGCCATACATTGCGTCGTTGGTTGAACCAAGAGTGGATAATCTTTTCTACACAGAATATGCCCAAGTGCACGCTCTTGTTAAATAGCGATTATCCACTCTTGGTTGAACGCATTAGCAGGAGAAAAATATATATTGAACCAAGCCGACAATTTCATTGTTTAATGTGGTTTAACGCGAAAACATATGCGACAAATGGACGAATAGCAAGTAATAATATTGATGCAAAGTTGAAGAAAATTTAATTATTTTAATACGATTTGCCAAACAATAATTGTTTCAGATCCTTGTCACGGTTTAAGCTGCCGAAACGGTGGAACATGCTATACGTCAAATAATGAAACAAAGTGCCATTGTCCAGATGGATTTTCTGGAACATTTTGTGAAATCAAATGTTAGTACGCGCATGTAGCTGCCTTTAACAGCGGCCGCATACATGTCCTCAAACAACTGGTTTGTTAAAACAATAATGACTAGGTTTCCAAAACCCTACTTAAGTACTAAGTTCTTAAGTACGTGTTTAATTACTTAACGATTTTGTCGTTTTTAAGAGCGTATTTAAGTTAAGTAAATACTTAAGTCGCTGACTAAATTTGATTGATTACAAATTTGCCATTTAGGCATACTAACTGTACACTATTGGTCCCTCCTCAATATAAAGCAACACTATTACTTTCTTGTTAAGGCAACGGCTGACATTTGGCGTTTATTTGTTTTTGCTCAAAAAATTCAAGTATTTACTTAAGTGGGCGACTTAAGTGATTACTTAAATATAACTTAAGTAAATACTAAAGTACGATTTCAGAAACTCAGCCAATGTGAAATTTAGGCGGAAACATAAATCAAATTTTCGATTTGAAATTATTTTTATGCTAAAGTATTTTGGCGTTCAATCGCGATTCATTCGGTTGGTCAACTTACAAAGTAAACTGCATAGGCTTACGGACTTGCAGCTGAATTCAAAGTTGCCAAAGCCGGATAAGTACCTATTGTGATTGGTTTTTGAGCAATTTTGGGATTATATATATGCTATACAAGGTACAACCGGAGGTGTGCCCCCGGCTCGGGCAGAAAATCGGTCTCCGGCTTCGGGTCCGGTAGAATTTTAGCCGGTGGTTCCGGCAATTAAGGTAATAAATTTTTGCATATTTATGCTAAATTTGCCTGTTTAGAGTGTTTCATTTTACTTTTGTCACAATTTTCACGAAAGAATTTCCCAAATTTCGCAGAAAACAAGCGTAAAACCAAACAACTTAACATTATATTGCAGATGTTTGCTAAACTTAACTTATTAACCATATCTAATTTCGCCTTACCTCCAGCTTCACTTCCGGTTCAGGCTCCGACAAGTTTCATTGACCTCTGGCTCCGGCTTAGGCTCCGGTATGTTTCACCTCCGGTTCAACTCTGCTGCTATACACCGCAAAAAATGGTGAGTCAAATTGACTCTCTCCGAAATAGGCTCTACGGGACTACACAAACTGAGTCAAATTCGACTCCGCCAGAGCCAAATTCAGCTCACTCAGTCGCGCGTTTGACTCTGGCGGAGTCGAATTTGACTCAGTTTCTGTAGTCCCGTAGAGCCTATTTCGGAGGGAGTCAATTTGATTCACCATTTTTTTGCAGTGTACCCTGTTGTGTACATCTGTGATTGAATTATCGTCTTGTGTTCTCAGAGTTTAAGAATTGAAAAATGCGTTCAAAGTTTACTCGCCAATAGTCTACAAAAATACACCTGTGCTGCTAAACGTGGTATAACAGTTTCAGCGTGCGGATACGATTTTGTCAATTTATTCTCCGGTATTTTGACGTCTCCAAATTATCCGGATCCGTATCGAAAAGGACAAATATGTAACTGGAATATTACTGGTCCGCCTGACAGTACAATCAGTCTTGATTTTGTAACTTTCGTTATTGCGGTTCACGATTGTTTGTATATTACTGATGGAGTGCTTACAGTCAAGTAAATGTTAATCAATATTTCTAGTGTAATATGGTAAACGTTTATTTGGTTTAATAGAAATTAAGTCTATGCATGATTTCGAAAACAATAGGAAGTTTTTAATATGTAGCCTATGTTCCAGTGTTCCAACAGAATTCCGGTTCCGGCTATAATTCCGATAACATTTGGGTTCCGCGATTCTAACTGGCTGCTATTCCGATGTCGGAATTCGGATATTTCGGTTTTGAGTTTTTAAGGTGATTGAACTTAGATTATGTTCTGTTGTTTGGTTCGTTTGCAAATCTGTTTTTCTCAGTAAGTATTCTCAGTTGTTACTTGAAGAGCACTAGCAGAGTGAATAATTCCACTGATTATCACAATGTGACTGCAATTGAAAACTTTAAGTTTTTCGTTTAAATGAATAACAAAACCTAACCTTAAAATTCTATTTCATAGCGGCAACCAGTGTTGTTAGTCCCACAATATTTTAAATATAGCTCGGTATTTGGTTCAATAGTATGAGTATCCCTACTTCAATGACAACAGCACTCCATAAAATTATTTAAAAAATCTGGATCCTTTTTGCTTAGGTTTAATAAAATTTCAAATTTCATTGAAATGCTAAAAAAAGCTTAACTGCGTTTAAAATTAAGGCCGAGCTTATCAAAGTGCTCTGATAATTGGCGGGTTGCCCTTAGAATATTAGCAGTCCGCCATTAATATCATAAGTTTTACAGCGACAGAAATTCAGATTCCTATTTCGATTCCGGTTCCGATAAAAAATTTGATTCCGATTCCGCTTCCGACGAAATGTGTATCTGATTGGAACCCTGCTGAGTATGTTTTCAAGCCTTTTGGAAGGTTCTCGTACACCTAAGGGTTTGTGCAACTCTTGAGGTCCCGCATAGTACAATATGTACCAACAGGCGTTGCGTTTTGGCCGGCCTCCCTTTGTTTCGAGGGGGCCGCTATAAGTGGAGCATGTTTGATGCCGCGTACCTACATAAAGTGCCATGGTTCGCACCGGTTGTACCTCCCTCTAAATAAAGAGGGTAGAGCAAAAACGCAACCCGTGCCGGGTACATTCTTTTCTACACAGAATGTGCCTAGTTGCACACTCACGTTAAATAGCTATTATCCACTCTTGATTTTACTAAGGTTAAACAATGTGGACGCGAAGCTTTGAGAAATCTCCCGTTGTATGGTGTATAAGCATTTTATATGAAATTTTGACTAATATTCTGACCTTCAGTTGCAGAATTTTTACCAAATCATAGGCTGTGTCAATGATTTGGAATTTGTTATGAAACCAGATAGCTAAAGTCCCATTCACACGTGCAAGTTTTTGCAGCACAAAAATTACACATGCAACTTGCATGTGCAAGTTTGATCACAAAACAACTTTGACGTGCTAGCAGCTGCAAATGATTCACTGGAATTCATGCTATTGAACTTGATTCGTATCTGTGAACGCAGTTGCAAGTCACATGAATTTCTTGCACCTGCATTTTGAATGGTCAATCGCAATGTTCCTTTGAAAATACTTGATGCTGCAAGTATTTTGTGCAAGTTGCAGCTGCGAGTTCTCGCTGCAAAAACTTGCACGTATGAATGGGGGCATAAATACAACATGCGCCATAGTATGCTGGCATATTCTCGGTTTTTTTAGCTTTATTCTTTTACAGCGCATGCTGTATTATGCCCCCATTCATACGTGCAAGTTGCAGCTGCGAGTTCTCGCTGCAAACACTTGCACGTATGAATGGGGGCATAATACAACATGCGCCATAGTATGCTGGCATATTCTCGGTTTTTTAGCTTTATTCTTTTACAGCGCATGCTGTATTATGCCCCCATTCATACGTGCAAGTTGCAGCTGCGAGTTCTCGCTGCAAAAACTTGCACGTATGAATGGGGGCATAATACAACATGCGCCATAGTATACTGGCATATTCTCGGTTTTTTAGCTTTAATCTTTTACAGCGCATGCGGTGAAAGTGGAACAAATTCTAAGCCGTCTCCGCTTGAGTCTAAAAATCCGCTATCAGTGACGTTTGTGCCAGCGTCGAACGGTGTCGGTGGTTCCGGATTTTATGCCGGTTTTCAAATCGGTAAGTACCGATACAGTCATATAAAGGTTCGTATGGAATCAGGCGCCAGTGCCTATGCCATATATTCTAAGCGGTTTCAATCTTATAATAGTGCGATGGTGAAGCGAAGTCAGTTTAGCTGCGCTAAACAATGTCAATTGTCACTGGACATATAGATTGAATTTTTAAGTTAGTTACAAAACTTCTAACTGAACGATAAGCTGTCAGCCGAACGCGCAGTTTAGTCGCGCGTTCGGCTGACAGCTTATCGTTCAGTTAGAAGTTTTGTAACTAACTAAAAATTCAATTTATATGTCCAGTGACAATCTACATTGTTTAGCGCAGCTAAACTGACTTCGCTTCACCATCGCACTATTATAAGATTGAAACCGCTTAAGAATATATGGCATAGGCACTGGCGCCTGATTCCATACGAACCTTTATATGACTTTATCGGTACTTACCGATTTGAAAAAAACCTGGATAAAATCCTGTAAAACCCACCGACACCGTTCGACGCTGGCACAAACGTCACTGATAGCGGATTTTTAAGACTCAAGCGGAGACGGCTTAGAATTTGTTCCACTTTCACCGCATGCGCTGTAAAAGATTAAAGCTAAAAAACCGAGAATATGCCAGTATACTATGGCGCATGTTGTATTATCCCCCATTTATACGTGCAAGTTTTTGCAGCGAGAACTCGCAGCTGCAACTTGCACGTATGAATGGGGACATAATACAGCATGCGCTGTAAAAGAATAAAGCTAAAAAACCGAGAATATGCCAGCATACTATGGCGCATGTTGTATTATGCCCCCATTCATACGTGCAAGTGTTTGCAGCGAGAACTCGCAAGCTGCAACTTGGATGTATGAATGGGACATAATACAGCATGCGCTGTAAAAGAAATAAAGCTAAAAAAACCGAGAATATGCCAGCATACTATGGCGCATGTTGTATTTATGCCCCCATTCATAACGTGCAAGTTTTTGCAGCGAGAACTCGCAGCTGCAACTTGCACAAAATACTTGCAGCATCGAAGTATTTTTCAAAGGAACATTGCGATTGACCATTCAAAATGCAGGTGCAAGAAATTCATGTGACTTGCAACTGCGTTCACAGATACGAATCAAGTTCAATAGCATGAATTCCAGTGAATCATTTGCAGCTGCTAGCACGTCAAAGTCGTTTTGTGATCAAACTTGCACATGCAAGTTGCATGTGTAATTTTTGTGCTGCAAAAACTTGCACGTGTGAATGGGACTTTAGCTATCTGGTTTCATAACAAATTCCAATTATTTTACACAGCCTATGATTTGGTAAAAATTCTGCAACTGAAGGTCAGAATATTAGATCAAAATTTGCATATAAAATGCTTATACACCATACAACGGGAGATTCTCTCAAAGTTTTTGTGTCCTCATTGTTTAACCTTAGTAAAATCAAGAGTGGATAATAGCTATTTAACGTGGTGTGCAACTTAGGCACATTCTGTGTAGAAAAGAAGGTACCCGGCACGGGTTGCGTTTTTGCTCTACCCTCTTTATTTATAGGGTAGGTACAACCGGTGCGAACCATGGCACTTTATGTAGGTACGCGGCATGAAACATGATCCACTTATAGCGGCCCTCTCTAAAGCAGAAGGAGGCCTGCCTAAACGCAACGCCTGTTGGTACACAATATTGTACTATGGGGGACCTCAAGAGTTGCACAAACCCTTAGGTGTAGATTTTAGACCTTCCAAAAGGCTTGAAAAATATCATTACAAGGTTCCAATCAGATACAGATTTTGTCGGAAGCGGAATCGAAATCAAATTTTTTTATCGGAACCGGAATCGAAAATAGGAATCTGAATTTTCTGTCGCTGTAAAACTTATGACATTATGGCGGACTGCTAAATGTTTAGGGCAACCCGCCGGCAATTATCAGAGCAATTTGATAAGCTCGGCCTTAATTTTAAAAAACTGCAGTTAAGCTTTTTTTAATATTTCAATGAAATTTGAAATTTTATTAAACCTAACAAAATATCCAGATTTTTTAAATAATTTTATGGAGTGCCGTTGCCCATCAAAGTAGGGATACTCATACTATTGAACCAAATACCGAGCTATATTTAAAATATGTGGGACTAAATAAATATGCTTGCCGCTATGAAAAATAGAATTTTAAGGTTAGGTTTTGTTATTCATTTAAACGGAAAAACTTAAAGTTTTCAATTGCAATGAAATATCCGAATTTCGACATTGGAATAGCAGCCAGTTAGAATCGCGGGAACGAAAAATGTTATGGGAATTATAGCCGGAAACGAAATTCTGTTGGAACACTGGAACATAGGCTACATATTAAAAACTTCCTATTGTTTTCGAAAATCATGCATAGACTTAATTTTCATTAAACCAAATAAAACGTTTACCATATTACACTAGAAATATTGATTAACATTTACTTGACTGTAAGCACTCCATCAGTAATATACAAACAATCGTGGAAACCGCAATAACGAAAGTTACAAAATCAAGACTGATTGTACTGTCAGGCGGACCAGTAATATTCCAGTTACATATTTGTCCTTTTCGATACGGATCCGGATAATTTGGAGACGCTCAAAATACCGGAGAATAAATTGTACAAAATCGAATCCGCACGCTGAAACTGTCATACCACGTTTAGCAGCACAGGTGTATTTTTGTAGACTATTGGCGAGTAAACTTTGAACGCATTTTTCAATTCTTAAACTCTGAGAACACAAAACGATAATTCAATCACAGATGTACACAACAGGGTACACTGCAAAAAAATGGCGAATTAAATTGAATCCCTCTCAATTAGGCTGACGGGACTACAGAAACTGAGTTAAATGGTCCCGCCAGAGTCAAACGCGCGACTGAGTGAGCTGAATTTGGCTTGGCGGAGTCCGAATCTGACCTCAGTTTGTGTAGTCCCGTAGAGCCTATTTCGGAGAGAGTCAATTTGACTCACCATTTTTTGCGGTGTATAGCAGCAGAAAAACCAACCGGAGGTTAAACATACCGGAGCCTAAGCCGGAGCCGAGAGGTCAATGAAACTTGTTGGAAGCCTGAAACTGAAGTGAAGCTGGAGGTAAGGCGAACGAGATAATGGTTAAAAAGTTAAGTTTAGCAAACATCTGCAATATAATGTTAAGTTGTTTGGTTTTACGCTTGTTTTCTGCGAAATTTGGGAAATTCTTTCGTGAAAATTGTGACAAAAGTAAAATGAAACATTCTAAACAGGCAAATTTAGCATAAATATGCAAAAATTTATTACCTCTAATTGCTGGAAAACCACCGGCTAAAATTCTACCGGACCGGAAGCCGGAGACCGATTTTCTGCCCGAGCCTGGGGCACACCTCCGGTTGTACCTTGTATAGCATATATATAATCCCAAAATTGCTCAAAAACCAATCACAATAGGGGTACTTATCCGGCTTTGGCAACTTTGAATTCAGCTGCAAGTCCGTAAGCCCTATGCAGTTTACTTTGTAAGTTGACCAACCGAATGGAATCGCGATGGAACGCCCAAAATACTTTAGCATAAAAATAATTTCAAATCGAAAATTTGATTTATTTTTCCGCCTTTTGTCAAATTTCATATTGGCTGAGTTTCTGAAATCGTACTTCAGCATTTACTTAAGTTACATATTTAGTAAGTCACTTAGGTTGCCCACTTAAGTAAATATTTGAATTTTTTGAGCAAAAACAAATAAACGCCAAAATGTCAGCGGTTGCCTTAACAAGAAAGTAATAGTGTTGCTTTATATTGAGGAGGGACCAATAGTGTACAGTTAGGATACCTAAATGGCAAATTTGTAATCAATCAAATTTAGTCAGCGACTTAAGTATTTACTTAACTTAAATACGCTCTTAAAAACGACAAAATCGTTAAGTAATTAAACACGTACTTAAGAACTTAGTACTTAAGTAGGGTTTTGGAAACCTAGTCATTATTGTTTTAACCAACCAGTTGTTTGAGGACATGCAGGGGGCCGCTGTTAAAGGCAGCTACATGCGCGTACTAACATTTGATTTCACAAAATGTTCCAGAAAATCCATCTGGACAACTGCACTTTGTTTCATTATTTGACGTATAGCATGTTCCACCGTTTTGGCAGCTTAAACTGTGACAAGGATCTGAAACAATTATTGTTTGGCAAATCGTATTAAAATAATTAAATTTTCTTCAACTTTGCATCAATATTATTACTTGCTATTCGTCCATTTGTTGCATATGTTTTCGCGTTAAAACCACATTAAACAATGAAATTGTCGGCTTGGTTCAATATATATTTTTCTCCTGCTAATGCGTTCAACCATAGTGATAATCGTCATTTAAGGCAAGAGCGTGCACTTGGGCATATTCTGTGTAGAAAGATTATCCACTCTTGGTTCAACCAAATGACGCAATGTATGGCCGTTTATACAGTCGAAATTGTTTTTTAAAACAACTTCATCGATACAATGTTAATGTCACCCTAAATTAGTTTAAATGAAACCACATCTAAAAGCCCAAAAAACGACGAAAAACCTGAAACTCGATAAATTATTACAACGAGGTCCCCAGATTCCCAATTTGGCAGAAACAATATGGTCTCTACCGTTCATCACAGTGGCTGTCATTCATGCAATGAACATCTGCGCATGGATCTGTAAAACAAACTGTTCAGCGGCGTTAAAATTATGTCGTGGGTTCGAGTTCGGCATTCTGTAGCAAAATTTTTGTGAAAGGGGGTCTCTATACGGTACTGGTTAACTTAGAATTAATATGTTCAACGGAAGCGGCAATTCATTTACGGTAAACATTAATTTCTTTTTGCATGTATTGTGTTGGGCATGCAATAGTGCGAATGCTAACTAACAATACACTGTAAATTTTCAGTGGAATTTTATTATTAATCAATACAGAGAACCTAACTAGTCATTTTTGGTTACTTTGAAGTTTAATAACTGTGAACATTAAGTGACTCTGCGATGATTTCGTACTGCAATTAGTCTATTAATTAACTCAGAAAGAGTTTTGTCCGTTCGGGGTTCTGAGTTGTGAAACACCTAGTAAAATTCAGTAACTCATCTCATTCTGAATTAAAATCTACTTATTCTCAATTTACAGTGTAAAACTGTTTATAGTTCAAACCAGCAAAACGAACCAGTTGTTGCATGCCACAAAAATCAATTCTACACAAAAAATTTCTAAACTACTGCTTAAAACAAAAAATTTATTCATGCGCACGGCCTAAACGCTTATATCAAAAATGGTTAGAATTGTCTTTAAAGGCATAATTCGAATGGGAACTGGCCGGCGACTGTAGGCCACTTCACTTTGCTTAGGAGGTGGTGTGAAATCGTTTCACAGTGGAGCATTAATCCCCCTCTTCGATGAGTTACAAGCAAGATTGAAAACTTTCTAGGGGGGTGCCAAAATTATTTCAGGGGGCCCCCATTGTTGCGGTCCCGAGCTGAATTCTTCTCAATTTCAAATCGCTAGTCCAAACGTGATATTCAGTTAAA
>JASANG010003658.1:0-16913 GCA_030248215.1 Enoplolaimus lenunculus
AAAATAATCATGTAAATTTTGGCAATTTACGTATCGTTTGGTTCCACTTGCATCGCTGGGTTAAACGATAATAAGTTTCCGCGATATGATCATGAATCATAACAAATCAATGTTTGGCAGAACGCCAAATCAAACAACTTTACCGAAACGAAATTTAACAGCATTAAATTTAGGTTTAATCGTTTTGTCCAATGGTAAATTATCGATGTTTTTGAGAGAAAATATATTTCAGGTGCAAATGTCACAGCTGGGACTAATAAAAAATTGAATTTTTATTAAATGCAAATTTAGACGCAAATTAAATTTTCAAAGCAAGTTTTTACACTGATTGTTTACACTCGTTCTCCACCAACGTGTGTCATACTCGGCATTGTTAAAAGGTTTTGTTATGCAGATAGCAAGTTTAGTAGCATTAAGTATTCTGATCGCTCGATATTTGTTACACACGGCAATGCAATGCCCAAAAGAGGGGTTATGCATGCAACTCTTACTTTAGCAATCCTTCACGTTTAAATTGTCGTTTGTCGGTTTCGAAAACCTGTTGGGAAAATCTGCTCATTTGTCTCAGATAACATTGTTTCAGTGATCGACGGATTTCCCGTGCTGGCTTTCTACAAAAATAACATCAACAGATTTATTCGTCAAACGTTCAGCTTGAACTTCATCTCGGGAGGGCATCGTAAACCTTAATAAAGGTCGATACGACAAAGGTTTATTTGTATCTAAACAGCCTAAAATTAATATGTTTAGACTACGTTTATATTGTAATCACTGATGTCATAATTGCCCTCCATAACCTTTAATGGGACCGCTTATTTGTTAATCGGTGAGAATATTTTGTTTCAAAAAATCTGCTGAGTTTCGCGGAATCTTCTAAGCTGGTTTTTATCAACAGTCATTTTAACATACAACTGAACGCCTATTTTAGTTTCATAAATTGTGAATCTCATTCGTTGCAGTTTGGAACTGTTTTTTAATCCAAAGTTTGACATTTGTATGCTTTTAAAATTTGCCTGCGTTGATATTTTACTCTCAACTGCGATGCAAACTTAACGGCGCACGACTTTTACAAAAGTTACTTTGTGTTGAAATTAAGTGCAAATATTTTGGCTGGTTTTAAGTTCGCGATGCTGGCTGGGCTTCATTTACCGATTGTGATTATTTTTTGCTTACAAATATATTAGACATGGATTTTAAATATTTATGAAACTTTTACACGCAAACGTGGAGATTTTACTTCAGTGATTTAATTGTGTTTTGATTCTTAGTTGCCTTGATTGTATGTTACAACGACTATAACAGACCATTGCTGGGGAATTGGAGACGTCCACAAACAAGCTGAGCCTTTTTTGTGCAACTTTTTGGATTTTTTTACGATATTTAGCACAATAAACTTCTTACTCTTTAGTCATCGCCGCAAAAAATGACTGTGAAGATTTAACTCCGCCACTGATTTGTGTTATGCAAACAAACAACAGAACCGATAATACGGCAAGTGTATTCATGTTTAGACAAATATTTTTCACTGAAACATTTGTTATACAATTCAGTTGACACCTGTAGTGCAGTACTGCAAAGGGTCATCCATATTTAAATTAAATTGAGTGGCGAACCAAAAAATTGAATAGAAGCTTTAATCAAGCAATAAAACTACTAAAAACACATAGGTTCTTAAGTGCGTTGAAAATTAAAGTTTTAAATAAGACCGCGGCTTTTACAAATGAAAGAGCAGACCGTGGAAATCCCTTTTAATTCGTGCCTCACTGATTCATTGTAAATGTTTAAATTTTTAATTTTGATGCCATCATACACGTTTTTCACAACACGAACACAGAGCATGTATTCTTCATGCTAAATGATACATTCCCATCTACCGTAATCTTATGCGGAGTTCACGTTAAAACTGGGGCAACGTGGTGCATGCTTTGTCCCACGCTGATTCTACATCAACTACAAAATTGGTCATCCATGTATAAGGTAAGCAGACAACATCTGAATATCATTACACACTGATGTACAAACCTCTGCTCACGTGACAACTAAACATGCGCGTGTGCTAGTGTGACATGATGCATAAGAGATTATAGCGAATATCATACAATATTCCAAATTTATTGCAAATATCATGACATTCAACAGACAACTTTAATCACTGCGAACAATGACAACTGTCACACGCTCTTTGGTGGACTACCAGAAAGCATCATATCGAGTACTTCTAAACAACTCAAAATGGGATTAAATGTTGAATTTCCCGTTAAAATTTGAATTTGGTACCAGAATTTGAATTTACCCGCCAAAATTTAGTTTGCCGCCAGAATTTGTACGTCTCGTAAAACTTTGAATTTTCCCGTTAAAATTTGAATTTTGCTGCTAAAATTTGAATTCCTGCCAAAATTGAATTTACCCGCTAAAATTTGAATTTCCTGCCAAAATTTGAATTTGCCGCCAACATGTAAATTCCTTTACCAAAATCTAAACTTTCGCGTCTAAAAACATGCTGATATCATACCATAGTTCAACAAGATGTCCGATAGCCGAATTAAAACCTTTCGTCCCCGTCTGTTAATGTCATATGATATTAACTTACTTGTCTGTCAGTATGATATGACACTCAACATATCCGGTATCCATACTGCAAAAAATGGCGAGTCAAAATGACTCTCCGAAATAGGCTCTACTGGACAACACAAACGGAGTCACCTTCGACTCCGCCAGAGTCAAACGTGTGATTTAGTGAGTCGAATTTGACTCTGGCGGAATCGAATTTGACTCAGTTTGTGTGGTCCCGTAGAACCTATTACGTGGAGAGTCAATTTGACCTGTAGCCATCTTTAAAACTGTATTATAAGGTTGACAGACAACAGTGGGAATGTTACATGACATTGACGTACAATGGTGTGATCTACGTTTCATATTAGCAGACAATTGCGGATTTTGGAATGTGATATACAGTCAGTAACCAGACAAAACGTTGCCCAATATTTTAATAGAGACAAATTGTCTGTCGGCGTCATACCTAAGCCAATACCTGAAGCCTACTTCTGAGTTCAAAGTTGTGGCCAAATCTGGACATTTATTTTTTCCTTAAATATGTAACTTTTAAAATTCAATTGACGACTACTGTCAAAGTTACAAACCGTAAGCGTTATTGGCTTCTAGCAATTTCGAATAAGTTTGCGCAGCTGATAATTTTACAGTACATCAGTTGTTACCGTGAATTTAACAACACTCGTAAAATAGTTGCCGTCTAAACCCGATTATGTCAGAACAGCGGTAAACTTTAAATCAGCCTTGTATCATGGATATTAATTTATTTTTCTGCACCCTTGATTCGTCTCTGCTAAAGGGCCCGCGGTTGTTTTCGGACGGGGTTTCAGGCAACGCTAAACAAGGCCCTGGTATATTTCAATCAGGCAGAGGTTCAGGCTTCTTATATCTTTGTCCTGAAAAATTCAGTAATTTATAACATAATCTGCATATTAGACAGCAACCCCCTGTTGTCACTCGGAACACCCAAGCAATAAAATGTTTCAATATTTATTTTATAGTCTGATTTCGGATGCATACATTTTCTCTTTATGCTTTTAAAACTACGCCTCTGTGTATTCGTAACGATTCTATGTGTATAAAGTTCAAAAACTAGAAAGTGTATTTGCCTCACACTTCAAAACAGATTCCACGCCTTTATAAAACCTAAGCATAAATGTGAGGTTGAAGGTAGATACAGAAGAGCCAAAATTTTCAAGCTTTTACAGAAAACTCAAAACCATCTTCACGGTAGCTTGAATCCCAGCATTGAGCCCTAGCAATACATTTCAGTTTCGTTCACTAGCAACTGGTGTGTTTTTATTTTTAAAAACCACAGAATTATGTTTTAAAAATCTCTGAAAACATTTTTGTATTATTTTGCAACAAACAACCCAATGCTAATTTGTCAATTTAATGAACAAGTGTTTTACTGTTGACAACAACTATGCCCAATGAAACATCTAAACGTCATTTGATTGCTGTATTTTTGCCCCGTAGCTGTTTACCTAATTCAAAAACGTAAAACGGTAATTATAAATGCTTAAAATCACGAAAATCATGTTAACAGATACTTGTTTTAATTTTTGACAAAATAAAATTAAATAAATTTATACAGAAATTTAAACAGTAGTCGTTGGTCAAAAATTTAAAAATTATAGATGTTGTCAATAAAACCATGATGCGAAGTTATCTGAGTGCAAGCGTCAAATGACAATGGCTAAAACTACATGTCCAGAGCAAAATAAAGTGGATACGCATAATTTTAATTCAGAAAACACGAAAAAGTACACAATGCTAAACGACATTACTTGATTATGAGCAAAAATGAGCTAAAACACACTTTATATATGACACAAGTTTTGCTTCTTTTCGAATAACTGGAAATATAAATGTCATTTATACCAAAATTTTTTCAAATCCAGTTTCGACTCAGTTTTAAAATTTTAACCTCGTTCAAATTACATCTGAACTAAACTTTTATCCATTTCAGCTTTTTTCAGTTTTTAATGGCTTTACTCATTTGTGCAGTTGTCCGCTGATGATTTTATGCCGAGAGTTCGTTGCTTGATTAGTGGATCGTTTTGTGCTTTTTAATGACGAAATATATATTTTGGTTTTTGCAATTTTCTAGCTTGCTTATTCCAACAAAATTTAAAATATTTTTTGTAAATAACCAGTTTTCTGCACAATTCAAACATGGAGAGATGGGTAAAATTTACAAAATTCTGTAAATTATCTTGTGTTTTAGCTGCAAATATTTGGTCCAAAATCAATATATCGTTATAAAATTAAGCTATTTCACAGGTATTCGCGTGTTTAATGTAGATTTTTGTAATTTTATAAACTCATTTTGAACGCTATAAATTTCAGCAACATACATAAAACCTTGTAGGTGAGCAAAATCTACACATACCATGTGTTCACGTCATGCGACATATTATGTTAAATCTAATGATGTTCTAGGAAATAAAAATCAAATTATTTTATCTCTACCATCTGGTTTAGGTAAATACGTGTAAATTGGTAATTCTGGACTACTGTAAGTAGATTAAAAAGCGGCCAACGAACATTAATAAGAGAATTTTTTCGATTCATTTTTCCGAGAAGTACATCAGTTGTGATACCACGCAAACTAAGCATAGCGTAACGTACAAAACAAAAGAATACAACAAAAGGTAACATCTGAATGGTTCTAAAACAAGTCATTCTTTTTTAAGGTTTTGATTTTATGGATAAATAACAACGAGTCATTATATAGCGTGGCATATAGGGGATTTTGCGAATTTTTCGAACCTGCATGCAATAAAATAAATCATCATCTTGAATTAAAATACGCGCTTCAGGTCGAAAAATTGCTGCATCGAATACGCACCGAAAAATATTAAATTTATTACCTTTGCAACAAACAAAATCGACTTATGCACATATACCATGTCACGTCACGAGATTACATACACAGCGCCATTTTAAATTCTGACCGCTCTTCAAAGTATGATGCTAATTTGTAAACGGTTATCTTGCAAATCTAACAATCTGTAAAGGACGCATTTGAATTTTCCCTGACACAGAAGAACCCATGAGCTCATAACTTTTGAATTCAAACCCCCACGAAAGCGAATTTCTTCTGATACACCAAATCATACCATAAGTACTTTATCAGCAATTATAGCTGTCTGAATAATGAACAGCTTGGTGTGGCGTTAGATGGCAACAACGCCATCCCGCGCAGTGTCCTTTCAAAGTGCGGAAGGTTCATGGAAGCCGCATCTCCCCCTTGAAGAAAAAGCACAAAATTGATTTAAAAAGGTTGGTTGTTACAGATAAAGTTTTCTACTACATTTGTGTCGTGCAGTTAACAGTAAATCAGATGCGCTAAACCATTCAAACGCAAAAAATGACGTAATTCAATTCAGTGCTTCGGTTTTACACAGCAGTATACATGAAAAAATAAGATTTCTGAACTGTTGAAAATAAATACATTTTCGGTAACTGAGTAGTCCATATAATGACAAAAAGTGAAAGTATATATTCAAGTCTTAAAAATTTGAAATTTAATTGAAATTACCAGGGTAGGTTCTAAGGAGCCAAATCAGCATTATGTTCCGAAATATTTAGACGGTCCTGAAGATTTGGACCAATATTCCTAAGTTTAAACCTTTTCAGCATAATAAACACAAGTCTTATGTAAGCGAAGTCAGCAAAAAACCTGACGGTGTTTTTGTACTCTATCCCTATTCAAATTTTTTATTTTGTGTTGGTATGGTTGGAAAAATTGACTTCGAAATTACTTCTAACTTCGCTCTGGTTTTTTTAGTTTATGGTATTAATATTGATCATGTAGAAGTGAACTTTGACATCTATTTCCGGTTGTAGGATATTTTGATACATTTTTCACTGCCAGGCTGCAGCCAGGCTGATGTTCAGGGCGGCAAGCATTTTAGAGGAAGCAAAATTTATTCTGTATAATACTAAAACATTCACCAAAATAACACTATCACATTTAAGGGAAAACATATGCCGAGTGTAGGGGGTTCATCATACACATGTTTTGAGTGTATTAACAAATTTCAAAGGTGGTTCTAGGAAAGTTTTCATGAGTTCAACAAAGATTTGGGGACAACCATACATTTCTGTGCAATTACAGTGGTGCATTCAAAAATTTATGTAAGGAACGGCTTCGTAGTATTCAGAAATTTATCAACCGCTTTTGGTACGTGAAGAATCTCTCAAATGAAGCGATCTGTTTCTGACGGCTACATTTGATAGCCATATATCTGGGCAATCAAGCATTAAAACAAACATAATTGCAATAAAAAACGTTTCTATTCAAAACCTGGACAATAGCAACAAACCGACACAAACAATACTTTCGCCTTTTTGAATAATAACAACACGTAAATCTGAACACATATTTATCATTCATTTTAACCTTATAGTTGAATATATAGAAAATCTTTACGAGCCAAAATACCTGTGTGAGCCTTCAGCTGTAGCCATGTTCACACGTAAGTTTTTGCTGCGGAGTTCACTCAACTTGCGCTTCAAGTTTTGTTAAGTTCCGTTCGAACGAGCAGCTGCAAAAATCACAGTCAAAAATCATAGCTAGAAATATAGGTCACATGTGTAAATACCACGGAGTTCACTGAATTTCTTGCAGCCGCTTTCTTTTTGGCGGGTGAAAAAATGCAAGTTTGCGTGCAATTTCAGCTGCAAGTCTCGCACAATAAGTTCACGTCTGATACGGCTTTAGTTGTATAGATAATTAACTAATTGCAAACGGTGTATGCGCATTAAAATTACAGACATAAATGTACCTTGTGGTAAAATGGCGCAATTATTTAACAAGTAAAAGCTTCTCCGTTTGTGCCTCTAATTGAGCTGTGAAAGAAATTATTATGTGTGGGGTGGATATTAGGTATGTGAAAGATTTAGGGAAAGAGGAAAAGTCGTTATGGTAGGTAGAGTGGAGTTTGGGTAAATATTGTTTGGGTGTATGTTGTATATTGCAAGCTCATTGTAGTGTAGGATATTGCATATTAACGCAATTAAATATCTTTTGCAAATGTATGTTGGAGGGTTTTGTCAGGGAGTTGTTGTAAGAGTTGTTTGGTTGTAGAGTTTTGGGTATGGGTAGGATACGGGGGTATGGTGTTGGGGCCCCGCCGGGGAGGAGGTCGAGATAACCCCCCCGCGAATTTGAGGGGGGTTTTTGGTATAGGTTTATTTTTTTGGGGGGGTTTTTAGTTATTTTTGACTTCTCCTTTTAAAAATTATGGTTGAGTTATTTTAGAGAATTTGTGGGTTTACGCTTTATTTGGAAATATATTAACTATAACAGGACCGTTATTTGCAATGTATTATCGCTACTAGTTTCTCACTTAAAAAAGTTATGTCCTGTTATGAGGCTGACAGTATTCACTAATAGAGATTTTGCATAACTTCACATTTTGAAAACGCCCTTGCACACAGGTACATAATGTTCTTTTCAGACAGCTCGAAAGTTTAGAGGGGCACAAACGTTTAGGAAGCTTTTTGCACTTGTTTTAGCAATAATTGTCACGCCGATTTTTACCACAAGGTACATTTATGTTCTGTAATTGTTAATGCGCATACACCGTTTGCAATTAGTTAATTATCTATACAACTAAAGCCGTATTCAGACGTGCAACTTATTGTTGCGAGAACTTGCAGCTGCAAATTGCACGCAGAACTTGCATTTTTTCACCCGCCAAAAAGAAAGCGGCTGCAAGAAATTCAGTGAACTTCCGTGGTTATTTACACATGTGACCTATATTTCTAGCTATGATTTTTGACTAGTGATTTTTTGCAGCTGCTCGTTTTTCGAACGGAACTTTAGACAAAACTTGCAAGCGCAAGTTGCAGCTGCAATCTCTCGCAGCAAAAACTTGCACGTGTGAACATGGCTTACAGCTGGAACGGCTCACACAGGTATTTTGGTCTGCGTCCAAAGATTTTTCGATATATTTCCAACTTCTATAAGGTTAGAAATGAATGATCAAATATGTTGTTCAGATTTACGTGTTGTTATTATTCAATAAGGCGAAAGTATTGTTTGTGTCGGTTTGTTGCTATTGTCCAGGTTTTGAATAGAAACGTTTTTTATTGCAAGTATGTTTGTTTTAATGCTTGATTGCCCAGATATATGGCTATCAAATGTAGCCGTCAGAAACAGATCGCTTCATTTGCAGAGATTCTTCACGTACCAAAAGCGGTTGATAAAATTTCTGAATACTACGAAGCCGTTTCCTTACATAAATTTTTGAATGCACCACTGTAATTGCACAGAAATGTAGTGGTTGCCTCCCCAAATCTTTGTTGAACTCATGAAAACTTTCCTAGAACCACCTTTGAAATTTGTTAATACACTCAAAACATGTGTATGATGAACCCCCTACACTCGGCATATGTTTTCCCTTAAATGTGATAGTGTTATTTTGGTGAATGTTTTAGTATTATACAGAATAAATTTTGCTTCCTCTAAAAATGGCTTGCCCGCCCTGACACATCAGCCTGGCTGCAGCCTGGTCAGTGAAAAATGTATCAAAATATCCTACAACCGGAAATAGATGTCAAAGTTCACTTCTACATGATCAATATTAATACCATAAACTAAAAAAACCAGAGCGAAGTTAGAAGTAATTTCGAAGTCAATTTTTCCAACCATACCAACACAAAATAAAAAATTTGAATAGGGATAGAGTACAAAAACACCGTCAGGTTTTTTGCTGACTTCGCTTACATAAGACTTGTGTTTATTATGCTGAAAAGGTTTAAACTTAGGAATATTGGTCCAAATCTTAGGGACGTCTAAATATTCGGAACATAATGCTGATTTGGCTCCTTAAACCTACCCTGGTAATTTCAATTAAATTTCAAATTTTTAAGACTTGAATATATACTTTCACTTTTTGTCATTATATGGACTACTCAGTTACCGAAAATGTATTTATTTTCAACAGTTCAGAAATCTTATTTTTTCATGTATACTGCTGTGTAAAACCGAAGCACTGAATTGAATTACGTCATTTTTTGCGTTTGAATGGTTTAGCGCATCTGATTTACTGTTAACTGCACGACACAAATGTAGTAGAAAACTTTATCTGTAACAACCAACCTTTTTAAATCAATTTTGTGCTTTTTCTTCAAGGGGGAGATGCGGCTTCCATGAACCTTCCGCACTTTGAAAGGACACTGCGCGGGATGGCGTTGTTGCCATCTAACGCCACACCAAGCTGTTCATTATTCAGACAGCTATAATTGCTGATAAAGTACTTATGGTATGATTTGGTGTATCAGAAGAAATTCGCTTTCGTGGGGGTTTGAATTCAAAAGTTATGAGCTCATGGGTTCTTCTGTGTCAGGGAAAATTCAAATGCGTCCTTTACAGATTGTTAGATTTGCATGATAACCGTTTACAAATTAGCATCATACTTTGAAGAGCGGTCAGAATTATCTTGTGTTAATATATTGTGCTGGTCATTTTGTAAGGCGATTTTCTTTAAAAATCAAACATCTTCAACTAAACAGAATTTAAAAATTTATTAGTGTGATTTATTTTATTGCTGGGGTCTGCGAAAATTTCACGAAAAGTCCCTCCTTCATATCCATGTCTATCATATAAATGACTCGTTGTTATTTATCCATAAAATCAAAACCTTAAAAAAGAATGACTTGTTTTAGAACCATTCAGATGTTACCTTTTGTTGTATTCTTTTGTTTTGTACGTTACGCTATGCTTAGTTTGCGTGGTATCACAACTGATGTACTTCTCGGAAAAATGAATCGAAAAATTTCTCTTATTAATGTTCGTTGGCCGCTTTTTAATCTACTTACAGTAGTCCAGAATTACCAATTTACACGTATTTACCTAAACCAGATGGTAGAGATAAAATAATTTGATTTTTATTTCCTAGAACATCATTAGATTTAACATAATATGTCGCATGACGTGAACACTTGGTATGTGTAGATTTTGCTCACCTACAAGGTTTTATGTATGTTGCTGAAATTTATAGCGTTCAAAATGAGTTTATAAAATTACAAAAATCTACATTAAACACGCGAATACCTGTGAAATAACTTAATTTTATAACGATATATTGATTTTGGACCAAATATTTGCAGCTAAAACACAAGATAATTTACAGAATTTTGTAAATTTTACCCATCTCTCCATGTTTGAATTGTGCAGAAAACTGGTTATTTACAAAAAATATTTTAAATTTTGTTGGAATAAGCAAGCTAGAAAATTGCAAAAACCAAAATATATATTTCGTTCACTAAAAAGTCCACAAAACGTATACCACTAATCAAGTTCAACGAATCTGCTCGGCATAAAATCATCAGCGGACAACTGTCACAAATGAGTAAAGCCATTAAAAACTGAAAAAAGCTGCAAATGGATAGAAAGTTTAGTTCAGATGTAATTTGAACGAGGTTAAAATTTTAAAACTGGAGTCGAAACTGGATTTGAAAAAATTTTTGGTATCAAATGACATTTATATTTCCAGTTATTCGAAAAGAAGCAAAACTTGTGTCATATATAAAGTGTTGTTTTAGCTCATTTTTGCTCATAATCAAGTAATGTTCGTTTAGCATTGTGTACTTTTTCGTGTTTTCTGAATTAAAATTATGCGTATCCACTTTATTTTGCTCTGGACATGTAGTTTTAGCCATTGTCATTTGACGCTTGCACTCAGATAACTTCGCATCATGGTTTTATTGACAACATCTATAATTTTAAAATTTTTGACCAACGACTACTGTTTAAATTTCTGTATAAATTTATTTAATTTTATTTTGTCAAAAATTAAAACAAGTATCTGTTAACATGATTTTCGTGATTTTAAGCATTTATAATTACCGTTTTACGTTTTTGAATTAGGTAAACAGCTACGGGGCAAAAATACAGCAATCAAATGACGTTGAGATGTTTCATTGGGCATAGTTGTTGTCAACAGTAAAACACTTGTTCATTAAATTGACAAATTAGCATTGGGTTGTTTGTTGCAAAATAATACAAAAATGTTTTCAGAGATTTTTAAAACATAATTCTGTGGTTTTTAAGAAAATAAAAACACACCAGTTGCTAGTGAACGAAACTGAAATGTATTGCTAGGGCTCAATGCTGGGATTCAAGCTACCGTGAAGATGGTTTTGAGTTTTCTGTAAAAGCTTGAAATTTTTGGCTCTTCTGTATCTACACTTCAACCTCACATTTATGCTTAGGTTTTATAAAGGCGTGGAATCTGTTTTGAAGTGTGAGGCAAATACACTTTCTAGTTTTTGAACTTTATACACATAGAATCGTTACGAATACACAGAGGCGTAGTTTTAAAAGCATAAAGAGAAAATGTATGCATCCGAAATCAGACTATAAAATAAATATTGAAACATTTTATTGCTTGGGTGTTCCGAGTGACAACAGGGGGTTGCTGTCTAATATGCAGATTATGTTATAAATTACTGAATTTTTCAGGACAAAGATATAAGAAGCCTGAACCTCTGCCTGATTGAAATATACCAGGGCCTTGTTTAGCGTTGCCTGAAACCCCGTCCGAAAACAAACGCCGGGCCCTTTAGCAGAGACGAATCAAGGGTGCAGAAAAATAAATTAATATCCATGATACAAGGCTGATTTAAAGTTTACCGCTGTTCTGACATAATCGGGTTTAGACGGCAACTATTTTACGAGTGTTGTTAAATTCACGGTAACAACTGATGTACTGTAAAATTATCAGCTGCGCAAACTTATTCGAAATTGCTAGAAGCCAATAACGCTTACGGTTTGTAACTTTGACAGTAGTCGTCAATTGAATTTTAAAAGTTACATATTTAAGGAAAAAATAAATGTCCAGATTTGGCCACAACTTTGAACTCAGAAGTAGGCTTCAGGTATTGGCTTAGGTATGACGCCGACAGACAATTTGTCTCTATTAAAATATTGGGCAACGTTTTGTCTGGTTACTGACTGTATATCACATTCCAAAATCCGCAATTGTCTGCTAATATGAAACGTAGATCACACCATTGTACGTCAATGTCATGTAACATTCCCACTGTTGTCTGTCAACCTTATAATACAGTTTTAAAGATGGCTACAAGTCAAATTGACTCTCCACGTAATAGGTTCTACGGGACCACACAAACTGAGTCAAATTCGATTCCGCCAGAGTCAAATTCGACTCACTAAATCACACGTTTGACTCTGGCGGAGTCGAAGGTGACTCCGTTTGTGTTGTCCAGTAGAGCCTATTTCGGAGAGTCATTTTGACTCGCCATTTTTTGCAGTATGGATACCGGATATGTTGAGTGTCATATCATACTGACAGACAAGTAAGTTAATATCATATGACATTAACAGACGGGGACGAAAGGTTTTAATTCGGCTATCGGACATCTTGTTGAACTATGGTATGATATCAGCATGTTTTTAGACGCGAAAGTTTAGATTTTGGTAAAGGAATTTACATGTTGGCGGCAAATTCAAATTTTGGCAGGAAATTCAAATTTTAGCGGGTAAATTCAATTTTGGCAGGAATTCAAATTTTAGCAGCAAAATTCAAATTTTAACGGGAAAATTCAAAGTTTTACGAGACGTACAAATTCTGGCGGCAAACTAAATTTTGGCGGGTAAATTCAAATTCTGGTACCAAATTCAAATTTTAACGGGAAATTCAACATTTAATCCCATTTTGAGTTGTTTAGAAGTACTCGATATGATGCTTTCTGGTAGTCCACCAAAGAGCGTGTGACAGTTGTCATTGTTCGCAGTGATTAAAGTTGTCTGTTGAATGTCATGATATTTGCAATAAATTTGGAATATTGTATGATATTCGCTATAATCTCTTATGACATCATGTCACACTAGCACACGCGCATGTTTAGTTGTCACGTGAGCAGAGGTTTGTACATCAGTGTGTAATGATATTCAGATGTTGTCTGCTTACCTTATACATGGATGACCAATTTTGTAGTTGATGTAGAATCAGCGTGGGACAAAGCATGCACCACGTTGCCCCAGTTTTAACGTGAACTCCGCATAAGATTACGGTAGATGGGAATGTATCATTTAGCATGAAGAATACATGCTCTGTGTTCGTGTTGTGAAAAAACGTGTATGATGGCATCAAAATTAAAAATTTAAACATTTACAATGAATCAGTGAGGCACGAATTAAAAGGGATTTCCACGGTCTGCTCTTTCATTTGTAAAAGCCGCGGTCTTATTTAAAACTTTAATTTTCAACGCACTTAAGAACCTATGTGTTTTTAGTAGTTTTATTGCTTGATTAAAGCTTCTATTCAATTTTTTGGTTCGCCACTCAATTTAATTTAAATATGGGTGACCCTTTGCAGTACTGCACTACAGGTGTCAACTGAATTGTATAACAAATGTTTCAGTGAAAAATATTTGTCTAAACATGAATACACTTGCCGTATTATCGGTTCTGTTGTTTGTTTGCATAACACAAATCAGTGGCGGAGTTAAATCTTCACAGTCATTTTTTGCGGCGATGACTAAAGAGTAAGAAGTTTATTGTGCTAAATATCGTAAAAAAATCCAAAAAGTTGCACAAAAAAGGCTCAGCTTGTTTGTGGACGTCTCCAATTCCCCAGCAATGGTCTGTTATAGTCGTTGTAACATACAATCAAGGCAACTAAGAATCAAAACACAATTAAATCACTGAAGTAAAATCTCCACGTTTGCGTGTAAAAGTTTCATAAATATTTAAAATCCATGTCTAATATATTTGTAGGCAAAAAATAATCACAATCGGTAAATGAAGCCCAGCCAGCATCGCGAACTTAAAACCAGCCAAAATATTTGCACTTAATTTCAACACAAAGTAACTTTTGTAAAAGTCGTGCGCCGTTAAGTTTGCATCGCAGTTGAGAGTAAAATATCAACGCAGGCAAATTTTAAAAGCATACAAATGTCAAACTTTGGATTAAAAAACAGTTCAAAACTGCAACGAATGAGATTCACAATTTATGAAACTAAAATAGGCGTTCAGTTGTATGTTAAAATGACTGTTGATAAAAACCAGCTTAGAAGATTCCGCGAAACTCAGCAGATTTTTTGAAACAAAATATTCTCACCGATTAACAAATAAGCGGTCCCATTAAAGGTTATGGAGGGCAATTATGACATCAGTGATTACAATATAAACGTAGTCTAAACATATTAATTTTAGGCTGTTTAGATACAAATAAACCTTTGTCGTATCGACCTTTATTAAGGTTTACGATGCCCTCCCGAGATGAAGTTCAAGCTGAACGTTTGACGAATAAATCTGTTGATGTTATTTTTGTAGAAAGCCAGCACGGGAAATCCGTCGATCACTGAAACAATGTTATCTGAGACAAATGAGCAGATTTTCCCAACAGGTTTTCGAAACCGACAAACGACAATTTAAACGTGAAGGATTGCTAAAGTAAGAGTTGCATGCATAACCCCTCTTTTGGGCATTGCATTGCCGTGTGTAACAAATATCGAGCGATCAGAATACTTAATGCTACTAAACTTGCTATCTGCATAACAAAACCTTTTAACAATGCCGAGTATGACACACGTTGGTGGAGAACGAGTGTAAACAATCAGTGTAAAAACTTGCTTTGAAAATTTAATTTGCGTCTAAATTTGCATTTAATAAAAATTCAATTTTTTATTAGTCCCAGCTGTGACATTTGCACCTGAAATATATTTTCTCTCAAAAACATCGATAATTTACCATTGGACAAAACGATTAAACCTAAATTTAATGCTGTTAAATTTCGTTTCGGTAAAATTGTTTGATTTGGCGTTCTGCCAAACATTGATTTGTTATGATTCATGATCATATCGCGGAAACTTATTATCGTTTAACCCAGCGATGCAAGTGGAACCAAACGATACGTAAATTGCCAAAATTTACATGATTATTTTTATGCTAAATGATACATTCCCATCTACCGTAATCTTATGCGGAGCTCACGTTAAAACTGGGGCAACGTGGTGCATGCTTTGTCCCACGCTGATTCTACATCAACTACAAAATTGGTCATCCATGTATAAGGTAAGCAGACAGCATCTGAATATCATACCACACTGATGTACAAACCTCTGCTCACGTGACAACTAAACATGCGCGTGTGCTAGTGTGACATGATGCATAAGAGATTATAGCGAATATCATACAATATTCCATATTTAGGGCAAATATCATGACATTCAACAGACAGCTTTAATCACTGCGAACAATGACAACTGTCACACGCTCTTGGTGGACTACCAGAAAGCATCATATCGAGTACTTCTAAACAACTCAAAATGGGATTAAATGTTGAATTTCCCGTTAAAATTTGAATTTGGTACCAGAATTTGAATTTACCCGCCAAAATTTAGTTTGCCGCCAGAATTTGTACGTCTCGTAAAACTTTGAATTTTCCCGTTAAAATTTGAATTTTGCTGCTAAAATTTGAATTCCTGCCAAAATTGAATTTACCCGCTAAAATTTGAATTTCCTGCCAAAATTTGAATTTGCCGCCAACATGTAAATTCCTTTACCAAAATCTAAACTTTCGCGTCTAAAAACATGCTGATATCATACCATAGTTCAACAAGATGTCCGATAGCCGAATTAAAACCTTTCGTCCCCGTCTGTTAATGTCATATGATATTAACTTACTTGTCTGTCAGTATGATATGACACTCAACATATCCGGTATCCATACTGCAAAAAATGGCGAGTCAAAATGACTCTCCGAAATAGGCTCTACTGGACAACACAAACGGAGTCACCTTCGACTCCGCCAGAGTCAAACGTGTGATTTAGTGAGTCGAATTTGACTCTGGCGGAATCGAATTTGACTCAGTTTGTGTGGTCCCGTAGAACCTATTACGTGGAGAGTCAATTTGACTTGTAGCCATCTTTAAAACTGTATTATAAGGTTGACAGACAACAGTGGGAATGTTACATGACATTGACGTACAATGGTGTGATCTACGTTTCATATTAGCAGACAATTGCGGATTTTGGAATGTGATATACAGTCAGTAACCAGACAAAACGTTGCCCAATATTTTAATAGAGACAAATTGTCTGTCGGCGTCATACCTAAGCCAATACCTGAAGCCTACTTCTGAGTTCAAAGTTGTGGCCAAATCTGGACATTTATTCTTTCCTTAAATATGTAACTTTTAAAATTCAATTGACGACTACTGTCAAAGTTACAAACCGTAAGCGTTATTGGCTTCTAGCAATTTCGAATAAGTTTGCGCAGCTGATAATTTTACAGTACATCAGTTGTTACCGTGCAATTCTTAACCAAACACTCTGTAAAATAGTTGCCGTCTAAACCCGATTATGTCAGAACAGC